>JAXLNO010003195.1:0-7500 GCA_038087875.1 Malacoraja senta
TAGCCAGCTACCCTACAAGCAGGTAATCGAGGGGTTAACCTCATTCCTGGATTTTTTCCAAGTTTATGTTGCGTTCCCACTCAAAAAGAAAGAAAGAAAATGTTAGTAATGTTATAGACATTTTGGTTAATTACAATTTATAAGCAATGGTTTATTCATGATTATTCATATTTACTACACACACTCACAAGTCATTAGTTTTGTTAAAGTTAGTTAGTTAATTGTAATTAGCATATAATAGTTAAATACTAATGTTATCTCGTTCTTTGTACGAGAGCTTTTCATTCAAGGTTAAACAATATTCTCCAATACATTCCAGACAAATAAGCTCAGTAACTGTCTGAGAAATACGCCAGTTCCAGCTCCATCTTAGAAATTAAAAAGTTCCTTGTTCATTCCTTTAGTCGTCTTCTTCCGATGTTTCCGATGCTTTCCTCATGATATCTTCTGCATATTTAAATGCTTTTTCTGGGTCCGTAAATGAGCGCTCAATTTCCTTATAAGTAATTTTCATTTTTGCAGGAAAAACAACACCATATCTGACGTTAGAAATACCCCTCAATATGTTTCTTGTCGGTGTAAACAGGTTCATTCTCTGGACAATCTCTGGAGGATAATCACGGAAAAATCGGATCTTTTCCCCACGATATATCAAATTTTCACCATGAACAATCTTCTTCAGTATAGTTTCCACTGAAGAGATATCAAGAAATTTCACAATTATCTGTCTTGGAGCAGCATTTATGCCTCTTGAGACACGTCCAACTCGTTGAACAGTATCTATTCTTAGTTCTCCCGGCAGTTTAAGAACCTCTTTGAGTAATTCAGTAACGAAAGTACGTGTTTGAGATACATGTCCTTCTCGTCCTTCTCTTACTCCAACGATTCTCAAATTCTGCCTTCTCGCTCTCGCTTCCAAGTCCAAACATTTGTCAGTCATTCTTGCAAGCTTTTCTGCTTCATCTTTCTTTGATTTTTTCAGACTGTTTACTTCCATGATCATCTCTTTCATATCACTTTCCATCTCTTCCATTCTCTCGTCAATGTTGTCCATCTTAGCATTTACACCAGAAAGTTTCTTATTATAATCCTTTTCAACTCTAACAATTTCTGAGTTAAGTTTTTCATCAAACTCATTATGTTGCTTCTTCAGCTCCTTTAACTCATCTCAGGCAACATCAATTTTATGAGAAAATATTTCCATATTATTCTCCATACTCTTAATTGTAGTAGTAATTTCTACAAACATTTCATTTACCTCCAGCTCTTTCTTTCCTCCTTTTGTAGCCATTTCCAGCACAACTCCTTGGCTATCGGGCTCCTCCTCAGAACCTTCTTCAGTTGTTTGCAGAGTATCCAACACACTTTTCAGCTGGAGGCTTATAGTGGGGTTTTTTGGTGCGCGTGAACAAGTCCTCTTGCTCATTTAAAAGTCCGTTATCTAATGATGTTTTCCTTATGCAAACCAAGCAGCTCCGTTGAGTTATTTTTAACTTTAAAACGGCTTTTTGATAATTTTTACGGGAGTAAAGCTCACTGCAGCGTCCTCAATGTTCCATGACGCTACCGGAATTTAACGTATGTCTAACGTTAATTATTCTCGCCCTTTTTCCACCAGGAATTGGGAAGAATGTCATCTGCGACCGAGCAGCGACGCCTCTGGATGCGTTCCAGATGATGTCGGCCGCCCACTATTACCCCAAACTGATGAGCATCATGGGTAACGCGCTGCGCTTCCTGCCGGCCTTCGTCAAGATGAAGCAGATGATCCAGGAGGGTTACGTGGGGGAGCCCATGATCTGTGAGGTCCAGGTCCACAGCGGCAGCCTCCTGGGCAAGAAGTACAACTGGAGCTGTGACCACCTGATGGGCGGCGGGGGCCTCCACTCGGTGGGCAGCTACATCATCGACCTGCTGACCTTCCTGACCGGCCAGAGGGCCGTCAAGGTCCACGGCTTCCTCAAGACCTTCGTCAAGCAGACGGAGTACATCCGGGGCATCCGTCAGATCACCAGCGACGACTTCTGCACCTTCCAGATGGTGCTGGAGGCCGGGGCCTGCTGCACCGTCACGCTGAACTTCAACGTGCCGGGGGACTTCAAGCAGGACGTGACGGTGGTGGGCTCGGCCGGCCGGCTGACCGTCAGCGGCAGCGACCTGCACGGCCAGCGCAACAGCTCGGGCCGGAGGGAGCTGATCCTGGAGGACTCGGCCCCGCTGAGCGACGGGCTCCTGCCGGAGAAGGCCTTCCGCGACTGCCCCGTCCCCTTCCTCCGGGGCACCGTGATGATGGTGCGAGCCATCCGCCAGGCCTTCCAAGACCAGGAGGACCGGCGCACCTGGGACGGGAGGCCCCTGACCATGGCGGCGACCTTCGAGGACTGCTTGTACGCCCTCTCGGTGGTGGACACCATCAAGAAGTCCAACGAGACGGGCGAGTGGCAGAACATCGTGGTCATGACGGAAGAGCCCGAGATCAGCCCGGCTTATCTGATCAGTGAGGCAATGCGTCGAAGCCGAATGTCCCTACTGTACTGACAACCTCCACAGCAAGTCGTCTCAGCCAGGGTGCAAAGCAAACCTTTCAATGAGCGTAGAGTCATAGAGACACAAGGTGGAAACAGGCCCTTCGGCCCAACTTACCCACACACGGCCAACATGCCCCAGCTACACTAGTCCCACTTGTCTGCGCTTGGCCCATATCCCTCCAAACCTGTCCTAGAAGATTGAGGGGGGATCTTATAGAAACTTACAAAATTCTTAAGGGGTTGGACAGGCTAGATGCAGGAAGATTGTTCCCGATGTTGGGGAAGTCCAGAACAAGGGGTCACAGTTTGAGGATAAGGAGGAAGTCTTTTAGGACCAAGATGATTAAAAAAAATTCACACAGAGAGTGGTGAATCTGTGGAATTCTCTGGCACGGGATGTAGTTGAGGCCAGTTCATTGGCTATATTTAAGAGGGAGTTAGATGTGGCCCTTGTGGCTAAAGGGATCAGGGCTCGGTCGGTCCGGCGAAACGGATAAGTCAGGAAAGGCTCCGGAAGCGAGGGGTGCCGGACAATCGGAGATAAACAAGTCACGCAATTGATGATTGATCACCCAAACGAGGGCTATTGTAGGCTCTTGAAATGACAATTTGTTTCTTCATTTCTGTTCGATATGTTATCGTCCCAGTAAGTTGGGACTTTAGTTTGAGTTGATCATGTTGGGAAATGGGGTACATTTGACAGTGTAGTATCCCAGAACATTGCAGAACAGGGGAGAAAGCATCTTTGCATGCGGCCATCTATTAATTATATGTTGACTGAATGTGTTGAGCCTGAAATGAAAAAAAAATAAAAAATTCTTGTCAGAGATTCTTTGTTCCCGTTAACCATTGTACAAAGTTCTGTGGCAGGAAGCATTAGATCATAAAATGACCCGTTATCACAAATCATATATATTGTGTAATATTTTGAGGCCGCTAGGCACAGTTTACTATGCAAAGTGCATGCAATACCAGTTGCTTTTGCAGCACAAGTGACAGAGAGGAATTCCTTGCAATGTGAAGAATGTAGATATATAGAGTCATACAGCATGGAAACAGGCCCTTCGGCCCAACTTGCCCACACCGACCAACATGCCCCGTCTACACTAGTCCCACCTGCCCGCGCTTGGCCCATATCCCTCTAAACCTGTGCAAATGTCTTTTAAATATTGTAGTACCTGCCTCAACTACCTCCTGCAGCAGCAGCCTATTCCATCTACTCACCACCCTCTGTGTGAAACAGTCGCCCCTCGGGTTCCTATTAAACCTTTCCCCTCTCACCTTAAACCTAAGTCCCTGTTTCCTGATTCGGCCCCACTCCGCCATTCAATCACGGCTGATCTATCTCTCCCTCTCGACCCCGTTCTCCTGCCTTTGACTCCTAACCCCTGACACCCGTGCTAATCAACAACCTGTCAACCCCTGCCTTACAAAATATCCTTCAAAGGTTCCTAGGTAGACAAAAATGCTGGAGAAACTCAGCGGGTGAGGCAGCATCTATGGAGCAAAGGAAACAGGCAACGTTTCGGGCCAAAAACCTTCTTCAGGTTCCTTAAAAAGTTTCCTGTTATTCCATTTTAGTGAGTTGCTTATCGAAGAATGTAAGCGTCAGTGAGGCAAAGGGAGGCAGGCAGTTGTAGTGACTGGAACCGTGACAACTGAAAGGTGTAGCTTCCAAAGATAGTTGAGAGAGAGAGTCAATAGACAATAGGTGCAGGAGTAGGCCGTTCGGCCCTTCGAGCCAGCACCGCCATTCAATGTGATCATGGCTGATCATCCCCAATCAGTACCCCGTTCCTGCCTTCTCCCCATATCCCCTGACTCCGCTATCTTTAAGAGCCCTATCTAGCTCTCTCTTGAAAGTATCCAGAGAACCGGCCTCCGCCGCCCTCTGAGGCAGAGAATTCCACAGACTCACAACTCTCTGTGAGAAAAAGTGCTTCCTCGTCTCCATTCAATGGTGGCTGATTTCTCTCTCCCTCCTAACCCCATTCTCCTGCCTTCTTCCCATGACCTCTGACACCCGTACTAATCAAGAATCTATCCATCTCTGCTCTATAAATTATAAATTGTCCCTAGTGCGTGTAGAATATCGCTAGCGTGCGGGGATCGCTGGTTGGCGTGGACTCGGGGGGCCGAAGGGCCTGTTTCCGTGCTGTATCTGTAAACTAAACTAAATAATGCCTGTATCCCATAAAACAGTTGCTGGCTGTGAATGAAAAAGCTCCCACTCAAAACAGCGCTCTGCGTTTCTTTGTGAAATTAGATATTATTAATGATGAGATGAAAATTAATATTCATGATGAAATGTGTTGATTTAATGTGGGGGGGGGGGTTTGAAACGCGATATTGTCTGTACAGAGGATACATGTATGTGAAATCTTTGTATTATTTATAGTATTCTTAGCATGAATATCTGTATATATGCAGCGAAAAATATTTATCAAGGGTATGAAAAAAGATCTCGTACCAGAGACGGTACAAAATGTATATTTTATTTATGAATGATAGGACAGAACATACTTAGTTTGTTAAAATGCTTTTTATTTAAAATGTGTATAAAGCAACAAGTCTCAGTACTGTGAAGGGATTTGAAGATTCTGTTTTGTTAGTTGAGCTTAATTCTGTGTGTGTCTCCACTTGTTAGCTAACGGTTTGCGGGGGGTTTTGTTTGTTTAAGCTAAATAAATGTTGGTCTTTTTGTCCGCGCTGTCTCGTATGTGAAGCTAGTAATATGTAAAGCACTCGGTATCCAGTTACCATATCCTGTTGCGTGCAATTTGTCCTGGACCAAGCGCAGGCTGGGCCATGGTTTCACCGAACACCTCCACTCATGAGACTCATTAGGCAACATGTATACAATCCACCTCCAGTTTAAATTCCATTTGGATTATTTGAGGACGATGGGACCAAGAAACCACATGTATACCCTTTAAACTATTGTCTGTTGTATTAAATATTCCTTTATTGAAATGAAAACATGAAGCATTAATGTGGATATTTTGCGTAATCGTTGACAATGTTAAAACAATGTTTTCCTCTGATAAAAATAAAAATTAAAAGATCTTTTATTTGAAGGAAATGGATGTGGTGCTTTTCCCAGGGTGGCAGCGTGGCACAGCGGTAGAGTTGCTGCCTCACAGCGCTAGAGACAAGAGACAATAGGTGCAGGAGTAGGCCATTTGGCCCTTCGAGCCAGCACCTCCATTTAACGTGATCATGGCTGACCATCCCCAATCAGTACCCCGTTCCTGCCTTCTCCCCATATCCCCTGACTCCGCTATCTTTAAGAGCCCTATCTAGGTCTCTCTTGAAAGCATCCAGAGAACCGGCCTCCACCGCCCTCTGAGGCAGAGAATTCCAGACTCACCACTCTCCGGGAGAAAAAGTGTTTCATCTCCATTCTAAATGGCTTACCCCTTATTCTTAAACTGTGGCCCCTGGTTCTAGCCCCCCAGCTGCCACCCACCCTTGTGTGTGCTGATCCTAATATCCCAGAGAATTTACCAATATTTCCCCCCCCCCAAAACATATATATTTGGGGATGTCCATTCGGCCCATCATACTAGCCTGACCTGGAGATGAAACTTCAGCCCAGCAGGCCTGTACTAACCCCCCCAGCCACCACCCACCCCTCTGTGTGTGATGTTGACCAGAATATTACAAAATTAATTCTACTCAGTTTTTTTTAAGTGGCCCCTCCCTGAGGCTCATCCGGCCTCAGTGTGTGTGATGGTGGTGATAATAATCATAAGAGTCATTTGAATCATTGCCTTTTATTTCATTTTAATAACATTGTAAGTGGCCGGTAATGTCACTTTAAGAGCAAGCGCAAAAGCAAAACTCCTGTTTTCCCCTCAGAGACAGACAGCAGCAAACAAGCAGCAGCAGCAGCTCAGCCTGGTCCTTCATTCATTCTTCATTGTTGAGATCTACAAACAATATATATAAGAAACAGGAAACTTACAGCACATTATAGTGACCAGTTATGGCATTTCTCGCATGTGCTCAGCCAGTCTGTGTCCGTGTCCGTGCCCGCAGCAGCAGCAGCTTCAACTTCAACTTCACCTTCACCTTCACACAGACACAGACACAGACACAAGGGGGGGCGGGGGGGACCACGCTCACATCTCTCTCATCTGCGGGAAATAAAAGCAAAACAAATCTTTTTTTTTGCTTTCTTTTTGGATAGATATTGGATCCACGATCGGGTATCCAAGCTCCTTTATTCCTCCTTCCTCCATTCGAGATCTGTAGACAATTAAAAATTGGAAGATTTGTCACCAAAAAGTGGGGGGAAAAGGCCAAAATGCTCTCTCTCTCTCTGTGCCAATTTGTACTTTCATCCTCTGTAAGTATTAAACTTTGCTGAACTCAGCACAGTATGTTTTTCCCCCTTCAATGCCTGCCTCTCTCTCTCTCTCTCTCTCTCCCTGTCTGTAGGTCCAGGTCAGAGAGACGTTGCTGTGTGATGTGTGGAGAAAATGTGAACAATGTTCAAATCTCAACACTCTCCCCTTTCCCTCCCTCCCTCCCTCTCACACACACACACACACACACACACACACACCTGTTTTGAGCAGTATTTCTCCATCTGTATCTATCTATCTCTCGATCAATCAATCAATCAATCAATCTTTGATTAATATATATTACAATAATATAATAGATATCTTTTTGGATAGATATTGGGATATTTCACTCCCCTGGCTACCACTGTAGCCTCTCTCTACCCTCTCTCTACTCTCTCTCTCTCACTCACCACACCTTCAGAGTCCACCTGCACAACCTTTGTCCGTCTGAGGAGGAGGAGAAGAGTGTTTGGACTTCAAAACGGGGTTTGCTGTGAGATTTGGTCAAATGGGAAAAGCTCTCTGGGACAGAGAGACAGACAGACAGACAGGCTCCGACAGATGCCTAGGAATCTGGAAGTTAGATGCAATTTGCATGCAGAGAATGGGAAGCCTTGCAA
>JAXLNO010003196.1:0-36311 GCA_038087875.1 Malacoraja senta
ACACATTTCCGGCGAGGTCGACAAACATCCGGTAAAGTCGCCAAAAATCCGGCAAGATCGCAACTTTTCCGTCGAGGTCGCCATAAATCCGGCAAGGTCGCCACATATCCGGCAAGAAGGCTACATTACCGGCGAGGTCGCCAATAACCCGGCAAGGTGGCCACAAATCAGGGAAGGTCGCCACATTTCAGGCAAGGTCGCCATTAATCCGGCTAGGTCGCCACAAATCCGGCAAGGTCGACACATTTCCGGCAAGGTCGCCATTAATCCGGGAAGGTCGTCACAAATCCGTCAAGGTCGCCACATTTCCGGCAAGGCCGCCATATTTCCGGCAAGCTCGCGTCAAATCCGGAAAGGTCGCCACATTTCCGGCAAGGTCGCCATAGATCCGGCAAGGTCGCCACAAATCCGGCAAGGTCGCAACATTTCGGCAAGGTCGCCAGAAATCCGGCATCGTCGCCACAAATCCGGCAAGGTCGCCACATTTCCGGCAAGGTCGCCATGAATCCGTCAAGGTCGCCACAAGTCCGGCAAGGTCGCCACATTTCCGGCAAGGTCGCCATAAATCCAGCGTTCGCCACAAATCCAGCCAGGTCGCCACAAATGCGGCAAGGTCGCCACATTTCCGGCAGGTCGCCATAAATCCGGCATGTTCGCCACAAATCCGACAAGGTCGCCATAAATCCGGCAAGGTCGCCACATTTCCGGCAAGATCGCCATAAATCCGGCAAGGGCGCCACAAATCCGCCAAGTTCACCACATTTCCGGCAAGGTCGCCATAGATCCGGCAAGGTCGCCACAAATCCGGCAAGGTCGCCACATTTCCGGCAAGGTCGCCATATTTCCGGCAAGGTCACCATAAATCCGGCAAGGTCACCATAAATCCTGCAAGGTCGCCACAAATCCGGCAAAGTTGCCATATTTCCGGCTAGGTCGCCATAAATCCGGCAAGGTCACCACAAATCCGGCAAGGTCGCAATATTTCAGGCAAGGTCGCCATAAATCCGGCAAGGTCGCCCCACATCCGGCAAGGTCGCCATATTGCCGGCAAGGTCACCATAAATCCGACAAGGTCGCCACAAATCCGGCAAGGTCGCCACATTACCGGCAAGGTCGCCATAAATCCGGCAAGGTCGCCACAAAACAGGCAAGGCCGCCACATTTCCGGCGAGGTCGCCGTAAATCCAGCAAAGTCGCCAAAAATCCGGCAAGATCGCAACATTTCCGTCGAGGTCGCCATAAATCCGGCAAGGTCGCCACATATCCGGCAAGATGGCCACATTCCCCGCGAGGTCGCCAACAATCCGGCAAGGTCGCCACAAATCCAGCAAGGTCGCCACAAATGCGGCAAGGTCGCTACATTTCCGGCAAGGTCGCCATAAATCCGGCAAGTTCGCCACAAATCCGACAAGGTCGCCATAAATCCGGCAAGGTCGCCACATTACCGGCAAGATCGCCATAAATCCGGCAAGGTCGCCATAAATCCGCCAAGTTCACCACATTTCCGGCAAGGTCGCCATAAATCCGGCATGGTCGCCACAAATCCGGCAAGGTCGCCACATTTCCGGCAAGGTCGCCATAAATCCGGCAAGGTCGCCACAAATCCGGCAAGGTCGCCACATTTCCGGCAAGGTCGCCATATTTCCGGCAAGGTCACTATAAATCCGGCAAGGTCGCCACAAATACGGCAAGGTCGCCACAAATCCGGCAAAGTTGCCATATTTCCGGCTAGGTCGCCATAAATCCGGCAAGGTCGCCACAAATCCGGCAAGGTCGCAATATTTCAGGCAAGGTCGCCATAAATCCGGCAAGGTCGCCCCACATCCGGCAAGGTCGCCATATTGCCGGCAAGGTCGCCACAAATCCGGCAAGGTCGCCACATTTCTGGCAAGGTCGCCATAATTCCGGCAAGGTCACCATAAATCCGGCAAGGTCGCCACAAATGCGGCAAAGTCGCCATATTTCCGGCAAGGTCGCCATTATTCCGGCAAGGTCGCCACAAGTACGGCAAGGTCGCCGCAAATCCGGCAAGGTTGCCATATTTCCGGCTAGGTCGCCATAAATCCGGCAAGGTCGCCACAAATCCGGCAAGGTCGCAATATTTCCGGCAAGGTCGCCATAAATCCGGCAAGGTGGCCACAAATCAGGGAAGGTCGCCACATTTCAGGCAAGGTCGCCATAAATCCGGCAAGGTCGCTACAAATCCGGCATGGTCGCCACATTTCCGGCAAGTTCGCCATTAATCCGGGAATGTCGCCATAAATCCGGCAAGGGCGTCACATTTCCGTCAAGATCGCCATTAATCCGGGCATGTCGCCATAAATCCGCCAAGGTCGCCACATTCCCGGCAAGGTCGCCATAAATCCGGCAAGGTTGCCACAAATCCGGCAAGGTCGCCACATTTACGGCAACGTCGCCATAAATCCGGCAAGGTCGCCACAAATGCGGCAAGGTCGCCAAAAATCCGGCAAGGTCGCCATATTTCCGGCAATGTCGCCATAAATCCAGCGAGGTCGCAATATTTCCGGCGGGGTCGCCATAAATCCGGCAAGGTCGCCATAATTCCGTGAATGTCGCCATATTTGTGATAAAGTAGCCATAAATCCGGCAACTCGCCATAAATCTGGAATGTCGCCATAACACCGACACGGTCGCCGTATTTCCGGCACGGTCGCCATAAATCCGGCTAGGACGCCATAAATCCGGCAAGGTCGCCATATTTCCGGCATGGTTGCCACAAATCCGGCAAGGTCGCCATATCACCGTTAAGGTCGCCATAAATCCGGCAAGGTCGCCATAAATCCGGCAAGGTCGCCATATTTCCGGCAAGGTCGCGTCAAATCCGGCAAGGTCGCCACATTTCCGGCAGGGTCGCCATAAATCCGGCAAGGTCGCCACAAATCCGGTAAGGTCGCAACATATCGGCAAGGTCGCCAGAAATCAGGCATCGTCGCCACAAATTCGGCAAGGTCGCCACATTTCCAGCAAGGTCGCCATGAATCCGGCAAGGTCGCCACAAGTCCGGCAAGGTCGCCACATTTCCGGCAAGGTCGCCATAAATCCGGCAAGGCCGCCACAAATCCCACAAGGTCGCCATAAATCCGACAAGGTCGCCATAAATCCGGCAAGGTCGCCACAAATCCGGCAAGGTCGCCACACTTGCCGCAACGTCGCCATAAATCCGGCAAGGTCGCCACTAATAAGGCAAGGTCGCCACAATTCCGGCAAGGTCGCCATAAATCCGGCAAGGTCGCCACAAATCCGGTATTGTCGCCACATCCCCGGCAAGGTCGCCATAAATCCGGCAAGGTCGCCACAAATCCGTCAAGCTCGACACATTTCAGGCAAGGTCGCCATAAACCCGGTAAGGTCGCCACAAATCCAGCAACGTCGTCACATTTCCGGCAAGGTCGCCATTCATCCGGGAATGTCGCCATAAATCCGGCAAGGTCGCCACATTCCCGGCAAGGTCTCCATAAATCCGGCAAGGTCGCCGCAAATCCGGCAAGGTCGCCACATTCCCGGAAAGGTCGCCATAAATCCGGCAAGGTCGCCACAAATCCAGCAAGGTCGCCACAAACGCGGCAAGGTCGCCACATTTCCGGCAATGTCGCCATATTTCCGGCAAGGTCGCCATTAATCCGGCAAGGTCTCCATAAATCCGGCTAGGTCGCCATAAATCCGGCAAGGTCGCCATATTTCCGGCAAGGACGCCACAATCCGGCAAGGTCGCCACATTTGCCGCAAGGTCGCCATGAATCCGGCAAGGTCGCCACAAATACGGCAAGGTCGCCACAATTCCGGCAAGGTCGCCATAAATCCGGCAAGGACGCAACAAATCCGGTACGGTCGCCACATCCCCGGCAAGGTCGCCATAACTCCGGCAAGGTCGCCACAAATCCGTCAAGGTCGCCACATTTCAGGCAAGGTCGCCATAAACCCGGCAAGGTCGCCACAAATCCAGCAAGGTCGCCACATTTCCGGCAAGGTCGCCATTAATCCGGGAATGTCGCCATAAATCCGGCAAGGTCGCCACAAATGCGGCAAGGTCGCCACATTTCCGGCAAGGTCGCCACATTTCCGGCAAGATCGCCATAAATCCGACAAGGTCGTCATAAATCCGGCAAGGTCGCCACATTTCCGGCAAGATCGCCATAAATCCGGCAAGGTCGCCATAAATCCGGCAAGATCGCCACATTTCCGGCAAGGTCGCCATATTTCCGGCAAGGTAACCATAAATCCGGCAAGGTCGCCACAAATGCGGCAAGGTCGCCATATTTCCGGCAAGGTCGCCTTAAATCCGGCATGGTCGCCACAAATCCGGCAAGGTCGCCACAAATCCGGCAAGGTTGCCATATTTCCAGTTAGGTCGCCATAAATCCGGCAAGGTCGCCACAAATCCGTCAAGGTCGCTATATTTCCGGCATGGCCGCCATAAATCCGGCAAGGTCGCCCCAAATCCGGCAAGGTCGCCATAATGCCGGCAAGGTCGCCATAAATCCGACAAGGTCGCCACAAATCCGGCAAGGTCGCCACATTTCCGGCAAGGTCGCCATAAACCCGACAAGGTCGCCACAAATCCGGCAAGGTCGCCACATTTCCGGCGAGGTCGCCATATATCCGGCAAAGTCGCCAAAAATCCGGCAAGATCGCAACATTCCCGTCGAGGTCGCAATACATCCGGCAAGGTCGCCACCAATCCGGCAAGGTCGCCACATTCCCGGCGAGGTCGCCAACTATCCGGCAAGTTCGCCAAAAATCCGGCGGGTCGCCATATTGCCGGCGGGGTCGCCAGAAAGACGGCAAGGTCGCCTTAAATCCGGCGAGGTCGCCATATTTCCGGCGACGTCGCCATAAATCCGGCAAGGTCGCCATACATCCGGCGAGGTCGCCATATTTCCGCCGAGGTCACCATAAATCCGGCAAGGTCTCCATAAACCGGCGTGATCGCCACATTTCCGGCAAGGTCGCCATTAATCCGGGAATGTCGCCATAAATCCGGCAAGGTCGCCACAAATGCGGCAAGGTCGCCACATTTCCGGCAAGGTCGCCACATTTCCGGCAAGATCGCCATAAATCCGACAAGGTCGTCATAAATCCGGCAAGGTCGCCACATTTCCGGCAAGATCGCCATAAATCCGGCAAGGTCGCCACAAATCCGGCTCGGTCGCCACATTTCCGGCAAGGCCGCCATAAATCCGGCAAGGTCGCCATAAATCCGACAAGATCGCCACATTTCCGGCAAGGTCGCCATATTTCCGGCAAGGTAACCATAAATCCGGCAAGGTCGCCATATTTCCGGCATGGTTGCCACAAATCCGGCAAGGTCGCCATATCACCGTAAAGGTCGCCATAAATCCGGCAAGGTCGCCATAAATCCGGCAAGGTCGCCATATTTCCGGCAAGGTCGCGTCAAATCCGGCAAGGTCGCCACATTTCCGGCAGGGTCGCCATAAATCCGGCAAGGTCGCCACAAATCCGGTAAGGTCGCAACATATCGGCAAGGTCGCCAGAAATCCGGCATCGTCGCCACAAATTCGGCAAGGTCGCCACATTTCCAGCAAGGTCGCCATGAATCCGGCAAGGTCGCCACAAGTCCGGCAAGGTCGCCACATTTCCGGCAAGGTCGCCATAAATCCGGCAAGGCCGCCACAAATCCCACAAGGTCGCCATAAATCCGACAAGGTCGCCATAAATCCGGCAAGGTCGCCACAAATCCGGCAAGGTCGCCACACTTGCCGCAACGTCGCCATAAATCCGGCAAGGTCGCCACTAATAAGGCAAGGTCGCCACAATTCCGGCAAGGTCGCCATAAATCCGGCAAGGTCGCCACAAATCCGGTATTGTCGCCACATCCCCGGCAAGGTCGCCATAAATCCGGCAAGGTCGCCACAAATCCGTCAAGGTCGACACATTTCAGGCAAGGTCGCCATAAACCCGGTAAGGTCGCCACAAATCCAGCAACGTCGTCACATTTCCGGCAAGGTCGCCATTCATCCGGGAATGTCGCCATAAATCCGGCAAGGTCGCCACATTCCCGGCAAGGTCTCCATAAATCCGGCAAGGTCGCCGCAAATCCGGCAAGGTCGCCACATTCCCGGAAAGGTCGCCATAAATCCGGCAAGGTCGCCACAAATCCAGCAAGGTCGCCACAAACGCGGCAAGGTCGCCACATTTCCGGCAAGGTCGCCATATTTCCGGCAAGGTCGCCATTAATCCGGCAAGGTCTCCATAAATCCGGCTAGGTCGCCATAAATCCGGCAAGGTCGCCATATTTCCGGCAAGGACGCCACAATCCGGCAAGGTCGCCACATTTGCCGCAAGGTCGCCATGAATCCGGCAAGGTCGCCACAAATACGGCAAGGTCGCCACAATTCCGGCAAGGTCGCCATAAATCCGGCAAGGACGCAACAAATCCGGTACGGTCGCCACATCCCCGGCAAGGTCGCCATAACTCCGGCAAGGTCGCCACAAATCCGTCAAGGTCGCCACATTTCAGGCAAGGTCGCCATAAACCCGGCAAGGTCGCCACAAATCCAGCAAGGTCGCCACATTTCCGGCAAGGTCGCCATTAATCCGGGAATGTCGCCATAAATCCGGCAAGGTCGCCACAAATGCGGCAAGGTCGCCACATTTCCGGCAAGGTCGCCACATTTCCGGCAAGATCGCCATAAATCCGACAAGGTCGTCATAAATCCGGCAAGGTCGCCACATTTCCGGCAAGATCGCCATAAATCCGGCAAGGTCGCCATAAATCCGGCAAGATCGCCACATTTCCGGCAAGGTCGCCATATTTCCGGCAAGGTAACCATAAATCCGGCAAGGTCGCCACAAATGCGGCAAGGTCGCCATATTTCCGGCAAGGTCGCCTTAAATCCGGCATGGTCGCCACAAATCCGGCAAGGTCGCCACAAATCCGGCAAGGTTGCCATATTTCCAGTTAGGTCGCCATAAATCCGGCAAGGTCGCCACAAATCCGTCAAGGTCGCTATATTTCCGGCATGGCCGCCATAAATCCGGCAAGGTCGCCCCAAATCCGGCAAGGTCGCCATAATGCCGGCAAGGTCGCCATAAATCCGACAAGGTCGCCACAAATCCGGCAAGGTCGCCACATTTCCGGCAAGGTCGCCATAAACCCGACAAGGTCGCCACAAATCCGGCAAGGTCGCCACATTTCCGGCGAGGTCGCCATATATCCGGCAAAGTCGCGAAAAATCCGGCAAGATCGCAACATTCCCGTCGAGGTCGCAATACATCCGGCAAGGTCGCCACCAATCCGGCAAGGTCGCCACATTCCCGGCGAGGTCGCCAACTATCCGGCAAGTTCGCCAAAAATCCGGCGGGTCGCCATATTGCCGGCGGGGTCGCCAGAAAGACGGCAAGGTCGCCTTATTTCCGCCGAGGTCACCATAAATCCGGCAAGGTCTCCATAAACCGGCGTGATCGCCACATTTCCGGCAAGGTCGCCATTAATCCGGGAATGTCGCCATAAATCCGGCAAGGTCGCCACAAATGCGGCAAGGTCGCCACATTTCCGGCAAGGTCGCCACATTTCCGGCAAGATCGCCATAAATCCGACAAGGTCGTCATAAATCCGGCAAGGTCGCCACATTTCCGGCAAGATCGCCATAAATCCGGCAAGGTCGCCACAAATCCGGCTCGGTCGCCACATTTCCGGCAAGGCCGCCATAAATCCGGCAAGGTCGCCATAAATCCGACAAGATCGCCACATTTCCGGCAAGGTCGCCATATTTCCGGCAAAGTAACCATAAATCCGGCAAGGTCGCCACAAATGCGGCAAGGTCGCCATATTTCCGGCAAGGTCGCCTTAAATCCGGCATGGTCGCCACAAATCCGGCAAGGTCGCCACAAATCCGGCAAGGTTGCCATATTTCCCGTTAGGTCGCCATAAACCCGGCAAGGTCGCCACAAATCCGTCAAGGTCGCTATATTTCCGGCATGGCCGCCATAAATCCGGCAAGGTCGCCCCAAATCCGGCAAGGTCGCCATAATGCCGGCAAGGTCGCCATAAATCCGACAAGGCGCCACAAATCCGGCAAGGTCGCCACATTTCCGGCAAGGTCGCCATAAACCCGGCAAGGTCGCCACAAATCCGGCAAGGTCGCCACATTTCCGGCGAGGTCGCCATATATCCGGCAAAGTCGCCAAAAATCCGGCAAGATCGCAACATTTCCGTCGAGGTCGCAATACATCCGGCAAGGTCGCCATACATCCGGCGAGGTCGCCATATTTCCGCCGAGGTCACCATAAATCCGGCAAGGTCTCCATAAACCGGCGTGATCGCCACATTTCCGGCAAGGTCGCCATTAATCCGGGAATGTCGCCATAAATCCGGCAAGGTCGCCACAAATGCGGCAAGGTCGCCACATTTCCGGCAAGGTCGCCACATTTCCGGCAAGATCGCCATAAATCCGACAAGGTCGTCATAAATCCGGCAAGGTCGCCACATTTCCGGCAAGATCGCCATAAATCCGGCAAGGTCGCCACAAATCCGGCTCGGTCGCCACATTTCCGGCAAGGCCGCCATAAATCCGGCAAGGTCGCCATAAATCCGACAAGATCGCCACATTTCCGGCAAGGTCGCCATATTTCCGGCAAAGTAACCATAAATCCGGCAAGGTCGCCACAAATGCGGCAAGGTCGCCATATTTCCGGCAAGGTCGCCTTAAATCCGGCATGGTCGCCACAAATCCGGCAAGGTCGCCACAAATCCGGCAAGGTTGCCATATTTCCCGTTAGGTCGCCATAAATCCGGCAAGGTCGCCACAAATCCGTCAAGGTCGCTATATTTCCGGCATGGCCGCCATAAATCCGGCAAGGTCGCCCCAAATCCGGCAAGGTCGCCATAATGCCGGCAAGGTCGCCATAAATCCGACAAGGCGCCACAAATCCGGCAAGGTCGCCACATTTCCGGCAAGGTCGCCATAAACCCGGCAAGGTCGCCACAAATCCGGCAAGGTCGCCACATTTCCGGCGAGGTCGCCATATATCCGGCAAAGTCGCCAAAAATCCGGCAAGATCGCAACATTTCCGTCGAGGTCGCAATACATCCGGCAAGGTCGCCACCAATCCGGCAAGGTCGCCACATTCCCGGCGAGGACGCCAACTATCCGGCAAGTTCGCCACAAATCCGGCAAGGTCGCCATATATCCGGCGAGGTCGCCATAAATCCGGCAAGTTCGCCATATATCCCGCAAGTTCGCCATAAATCCGGCGAGGTCGCCATTTTCACGGCAAGGTCGCCACAAATCCAGCAATATCGCCAAAAATCCGGCGGGTCGCCATATTGCCGGCGGGGTCGCCAGAAAGACGGCAAGGTCGCCTTAAATTCGGCGAGGTCGCCATATTTCCGGCGACGTCGCCATAAATCCGGCAAGGTCGCCATACATCCGGCGAGGTCGACATATTTCCGCCGAGGTCACCATAAATCCGGCAAGGTCTCCATAAACCGGCGTGATCGCCATATTTCAGGCGAGGTCGCCCTAATTCCGGCAAGGTCGTTATAGATACATAGAACATAGATACATAGAAAATAGGTGCAGGAGTAGGCCATTCGGCCCTTCGAGCCTGCACCGCCATTCAATATGATCATGGCTGATCATCCAACCCAGTATCCCGTACCTGCCTTCTCTCCATACCCCCCGATCCCTTTAGCCACAAGGACCACATCTAACTCCCTCTTAAATATAGCCAATGAACTGTCCTCAACTACCCTCTGTGGCAGCCACAAATACGGCAATGTCGACATATTTCCGGCAAGGTCGCCATAAATCAGGCAAAGTCGGCACAAAGGCGGCAAGCTCGGCATATTTCCGGCAAGGTCGCCATAAATCCGGCAAGGTCGCCATAAATCCGGCAAGGTCGCCACAAATCCGGCAGAGTCACCTATTTCCGGCAAGGTCGCCATAATCCGGCACGGCCGCCACAAATCCGGCAAGGTCGCCACATTTCCGGCAAGGTGGCCATATATCCGGCAAGATCGCCATAAATCCCGCAAGGTCGCCACAAATGCGGCAAGGTCCTCATATTTCCGGCAAGGTCGCAATAAATCCGGCAAGGTAGACACAAAAGCGGAAAGGTCGACATATTTCCGGCAAGGTCGCCATATATCCGGCAAGGTCGCCATAATACCGGCAAGGTGGTCGCCATAAATCCGGCAAGGTCGCCACAAATGCGGAAAGGTCGCCATATTTCCGGCAAGGTCGCCATAAATCCGGCAAGTTCTCCATAACTCCGGCAAGGTAGCCACATATCCGGCAAGGTCGCCATAAATCCGGCAAGGTCGCCACAAATCCGGCAGTCGCCTATTTCCGGCAAGTTCGCCAAGAATCGGGCAAGGCCGCCACAAATCCGGCAAGGTCGCTGTAAATCCCGCAAGGTCACCACAAATCCGGCAAGGTCGCCATAAATCCGACAAGGTCGCCACAAATCCGGGATGGTCGCCACATCCCCGGCAAGGTCGCCATAAATCCGACAAGGTCGCCACAAATGCGTCAAGGTCGCCACATTTCAGGCGTCGCCAGATTTCCGGCAATATCGCCATAAATCCGGCAAGGTCGCCAAAAATCCGACAAGGTCGCCATAAATCCGGCAAGGTCACCACATTTCCGGCAAGGTCGCCATAAATCCGGCAAGGTCGCCACAAATCCGGCAAGGTCGCCACATTCTCGGCAAGGTCGCCATAATTCCGGCAAGGTCGCCACAAATCCGGCAAGGTCGCCACATTTACGGCAAGGTCGCCACATATCCGGCAAGATCGCCATAATTCCGGCAAGGTCGCCACAAATCCGGCTCGGTCGCCACATTTCCGGCAAGGCCGCCATAAATCCGGCAAGGTCGCCATAAATCCGGCAAGATCGCCACATTTCCGGCAAGGTCGCCATATTTCCGGCAAGGTAACCATAAATCCGGCAAGGTCGCCACAAATGCGGCAAGGTCGCCATATTTCCGGCAAGGTCGCCTTAAATCCGGCATGGTCGCCACAAATCCGGCAAGGTCGCCACAAATCCGGCAAGGTTGCCATATTTCCCGTTAGGTCGCCATAAATCCGGCAAGGTCGCCACAAATCCGTCAAGGTCGCTATATTTCCGGCATGGCCGCCATAAATCCGGCAAGGTCGCCCCAAATCCGGCAAGGTCGCCATAATGCCGGCAAGGTCGCCATAAATCCGACAAGGCGCCACAAATCCGGCAAGGTCGCCACATTTCCGGCAAGGTCGCCATAAACCCGACAAGGTCGCCAAAAATCCGGCAAGGTCGCCACATTTCCGGCGAGGTCGCCATATATCCGGCAAAGTCGCCAAAAATTCGGCAAGATCGCAACATTTCCGTCGAGGTCGCAATACATCCGGCAAGGTCGCCACCAATCCGGCAAGGTCGCCACATTCCCGGCGAGGTCGCCAACTATCCGGCAAGTTCGCCACAAATCCGGCAAGGTCGCCATATATCCGGCGAGGTCGCCATAAATCAGGCAAGTTCGCCACATATCCCGCAAGGTCGCCATAAATCCGGCGAGGTCGCCATTTTCACGGCAAGGTCGCCACAAATCCAGCAATGTCGCCAAAAATCCGGCGGGTCGCCATATTGCCGGCGGGGTCGCCAGAAAGACGGCAAGGTCGCCTTAAATCCGGCGATGTCGCCATATTTCCGGCGACGTCGCCACAAATCCGGCAAGGTCGCCATACATCCGGCGAGGTCGCCATATTTCCGCCGAGGTCACCATAAATCCGGCAAGGTCTCCAGAAACCGGCGTGATCGCCATATTTCAGGCGAGGTCGCCCTAATTCCGGCAAGGTCGTTATAGATACATAGAACATAGATACATAGAAAATAGGTGCAGGAGTAGGCCATTCGGCCCTTCGATCCTGCACCGCCATTCAATATGATCATGGCTGATCATCCAACCCAGTATCCCGTACCTGCCTTCTCTCCATACCCCCCGATCCCTTTAGCGACAAGGGCCACATCTAACTCCCTCTTAAATATAGCCAATGAACTGGCCTCAACTACCCTCTGTGGCAGCCACAAATACGGCAAGGTCGACATATTTCCGGCAAGGTCGCCATAAATCAGGCAAAGTCGGCACAAAGGCGGCGAGCTCGGCATATTTCCGGCAAGGTCGCCATAAATCCGGCAAGGTCGCCACAAATGCTGCAAGGTCGCCATATTCCCGGCAAGGTCGCCATAAATGTGGCACAGTCGCCGTATATCCGGCAAGGTCGCCACAAATCCGGCAAGGTCGCCATAAATCCGGCAAGGTCGCCACAAATCCGGCAGAGTCACCTATTTCCGGCAAGGTCGCCATAATCCGGCACGGCCGCCACAAATCCGGCAAGGTCGCCACATTTCCGGCAAGGTGGCCACGTATCCGGCAAGGTCGCCATAAATCCCGCAAGGTCGCCACAAATGCGGCAAGGCCCTCATATTTCCGGCAAGGTCGCAATAAATCCGGCAAGGTAGACACAAAAGCGGAAAGGTCGACATATTTCCGGCAAGTTCTCCATAACTCCGGCAAGGTCGCCACGAATCCGGCAAGGTCGCCATAAATCCGGCAAGGTCGCCACAAATCCGGCAGTCGCCTATTTCCGGCAAGTTCGCCATGAATCGGGCAAGGCCGCCACAAATCCGGCAAGGTCGCTGTAAATCCCGCAAGGTCACCACAAATCCGGCAAGGTCGCCATAAATCCGACAAGGTCGCCACAAATCCGGGATGGTCGCCACATCCCCGGCAAGGTGTCCATAAATCCGACAAGGTCGCCACAAATGCGTCAAGGTCGCCACATTTCAGGCGTCGCCAGATTTCCGGCAAGATCGCCATAAATCCGGCAAGGTCGCCACAAATCCGACAAGGTCGCCATAAATCCGGCAAGGTCACCACATTTCCGGCAAGGTCGCCATAAATCCGGCAAGGTCGCCACAAATCCGGCAAGGTCGCCACATTCCCGGCAAGGTCGCCATAATTCCGGCAAGGTCGCCACAAATCCGACAAGGTCGCCACATTTACGGCAAGGTCGCCATATTTCCGGCAAGGTCGCCATAAATCTGGCAAGGTAGCCACAAATGCGGCAAGGTCGACATATTTCCGGCAAGGTCGCCATAAATCAGGCAAAGTCGGCACAAATGCAGCAAGCTCGGCATATTTCCGGCAAGGTCGCCATAAATCCGGCAAAGTCGCCACAAATGCGGCAAGGTCGCCATATTCCCGGCAAGGTCGCCATATATCTGGCAAGGTCGCCATATATCCGGCAATGTCGCCACAAATCCGGCAAGGTCGCCATAAATCCGGCAAGGTCGCCACAAATCCGGCAGTCACCTATTTCCGGCAATGTCGCCATAAATCCGGCACGGCCGCCACAAATCCGGCAAGGTCGCCACATTTCCGGCAAGGTCGCAACAAATCTGCCAAGGTCGCCACAAATCCGACAAGGTCGACATATTTCCGGCAAGGTCTCCATAAATCCCGCAAGGTCGCCACAAATGCGGCAAGGTCCTCATATTTCCGGCAAGGTCACAATAAATCCGGCAAGGTAGACACAAAAGCGGAAAGGTCGACATATTTCCGGCAAGGTCGCCATATATCCGGCAAGGTCGCCATAATACCGGCAAGGTCGCCATAAATCCGGCAAGGTCGCCACAAATGCTGCAAGGTCGCCATATTCCCGGCAAGGTCGCCATAAATCCGGCAAGGTCTCCATAACTCCGGCAAGGTCGCCACAAATCCGGCAAGGTCGCCATAATACCGGCAAGGTCGCCACAAATCCGGCTGTCGCCTATTTCCGGCAAGGTCGCCATGAATCGGGCAAGGCCGCCACAAATCCGGCAAGGTCGCTGTAAATCCCGCAAGGTCACCACAAATCCGGCAAGGTCGCCATAAATCCGACAAGGTCGTCACAAATCCGGGATGGTCGCCCCATCCCCGGCAAGGTCGCCATAAATCCGACAAGGTCGCCACAAATGCGTCCAGGTCGCCACATTTCAGGCAAGGTCGCCAGATTTCCGGCAAGATCGCCATAAATCCGGCAAGGGCGCCACAAATCCGACAAGGTCGCCATAAATCCGGCAAGGTCACCACATTTCCGGCAAGGTCGCCATAAATCCGGCAAGGTCGCCACAAATCCGGCAAGGTCGTCACATTCCCGGCAAGGTCGCCATAAATCCGGCAAGGTCGCCACAAATCCGGCAAGGTCGCCACATTTACGGCAAGTTCGCCATATTTCCGGCAAGTTCGCCATAAATCTGGCAAGGTAGCCACAAATGCGGCAAGGTCGACATATTTCCGGCAAGGTCGCCATAAATCAGGCAAAGTCGGCACAAATGCGGCAAGCTCGGCATATTTCCGGCAAGGTCGCCATAAATCCGGCAAGGTCGACACAAATGCTGCAAGGTCGCCATATTCCCGGCAAGGTCGCCATAAATCTGGCAAGGTCGCCATATATCCGGCAATGTCGCCACAAATCCGGCAAGGTCGCCATAATTCCGGCAAGGTCGCCACAAATCCGGCAGAGTCGCCTATTTCCGGCAAGGTCGCCATAAATCCGGCACGGCCGCCACAAATCCGGCAAGGTCGCCACATTTCCTGCACGGTCGCAACAAATCTGCGAAAGTCGCCACAAATCCGACAAGGTCGACATATTTCCGGCAAGGTCGCCATAAATCTGGCAAGGTAGCCACAAATGCGGCAAGGTCGACGTATTTCCGGCAAGGTCGCCATAAATCCGGCAAGGTCTCCATAACTCCGGCAAGGTCGCCACAAATCCGGCAAGGTCGCCATAAATCCGGCAAGGTCGCCATAATACCGGCAAGGTCGCCATAAATCCGGCAAGGTCTCCATAACTCCGGCAAGGTCGCCACAAATCCTGCAAGGTCGCCATAAATCCGGCAAGCTCGCCACAAATCCGGCAGTCGCCTATTTCCGGCAAGTTCGCCATGAATCCGGCAAGGCCGCCACAAATCCGGCGAGGTCGCCATATTCCCGGCAAGGTCGCCATAAATCCGGCAAGATCTCCGTAACTCCGGCAAGGTCGCCACAAATCCGGCAAGGTCGCCATAAATCCGGCAAGGTCGCCACAAATCCGGCAGTCGCCTATTTCCGGCAAGTTCGCCATGAATCCGGCAAGGCCGCCACAAATCCGGCAAGGTCGCTGTAAATCCCGCAACGTCACCACAATTCCGGCAAGGTCGACATATTTCCGGCAAGGTCGCCATAAATCTGGCAAGGTAGCCACAAATGCGGCAAGGTCGACATATTTCCGGCAAGGTCGCCACAAATCCGGCAAGGTCGCCACATTTGCGTCAAGGACGCCTTAATCCGGTAAGGTCGCTACAAATACGGAAAGGTCGGCACAATTCCGGCAAGGTCGCCAGAAATCTGACAAGGTCGCCACAAATCCGGGATGGTCGCCACATCCCCGGCAAGGTCGCCATAAATCCGACAAGGTCGCCACAAATGCGTCAAGGTCGCCACATTTCAGGCAAGGTCGCCAGATTTCCGGCAAGATCGCCATAAATCCGGCAAGGTCGCCACAAATCCGACAAGGTCGCCATAAATCCGGCAAGGTCACCACATTTCCGGCAAGGTCGCCATAAATCCGGCAAGGTCGCCACAAATCCGGCAAGGCCGCCACATTCCCGGCAAGGTCGTCATAAATCCGGCAAGGTCGCCACAAATCCGGCAAGGTCGCCACATTTACGGCAAGGTCGCCATATTTCCGGCAAGGTCGCCATAAATCTGGCAAGGTAGCCACAAATGCGGCAAGGTCGACATATTTCCGGCAAGGTCGCCATAAATCAGGCAAAGTCGGCACAAATGCGGCAAGCTCGGCATATTTCCGGCAAGGTCGCCATAAATCCGTCAAGGTCGCCACAAATACGGCAAGGTCGCCATATTCCCGGCAAGGTCGCCATAAATCTGGCAAGGTCGCCAAAAATCCGGCAATGTCGCCACAAATCCGGCAAGGTCGCCATAAATCCGGCAAGGTCGCCACAAATCCGGCAGAGTCGCCTATTTCCGGCAAGGTCGCCATAAATCTGGCACGACCGCCACAAATCCGGCAAGGTCGCCACATTTCCTGCACGGTCGTAACAAATCTGCCAAAGTCGCCACAAATCCGACAAGGTCGACATATTTCCGGCCAGGTCGCCATAAATCTGGCAAGGTAGCCACAAATGCGGCAAGGTCGACATATTTCCGGCAAGGTCGCCATAAATCCGGCAAGGTCTCCATAACTCCGGCAAGGTCGCCACAAATCCGGCAAGGTCGCCATAAATCCGGCAAGGTCGCCATAATACCGGCAAGGTCGCCATAAATCCGGCAAGGTCGCCACAAATGCGGCAAGGTCGCCATATTCCCGGCAAGGTCGCCATAAATCCGGCAAGGTCTCCATAACTCCGGCAAGGTCGCCACAAATCCGGCAAGGTCGCCATAAATCCGGCAAGGTCGCCACAAATCCGGCAGAGTCGCCTATTTCCGGCAAGGTCGCCATAAATCTGGCACGACCGCCACAAATCCGGCAAGGTCGCCACATTTCCTGCACGGTCGTAACAAATCTGCCAAAGTCGCCACAAATCCGACAAGGTCGACATATTTCCGGCCAGGTCGCCATAAATCTGGCAAGGTAGCCACAAATGCGGCAAGGTCGACATATTTCCGGCAAGGTCGCCATAAATCCGGCAAGGTCTCCATAACTCCGGCAAGGTCGCCACAAATCCGGCAAGGTCGCCATAAATCCGGCAAGGTCGCCATAATACCGGCAAGGTCGCCATAAATCCGGCAAGGTCGCCACAAATGCGGCAAGGTCGCCATATTCCCGGCAAGGTCGCCATAAATCCGGCAAGGTCTCCATAACTCCGGCAAGGTCGCCACAAATCCGGCAAGGTCGCCATAAATCCGGCAAGGTCGCCACAAATCCGGCAGTCGCCTATTTCCGGCAAGTTCGCCATGAATCCGGCAAGGCCGCCACAAATCCGGCAAGGTCGCTGTAAATCCCGCAAGGTCACCACAAATCCGGCAAGGTCGCCATATTTCCGGCAAGGTCGCCATAAATCCGGCAAGGTAGCCATAAATCCTGCAAGGTCGCCATAAATCAGGCAAGGTCGCCACAAATCCGGCAAGGTCGCCACATTTGCGTCAAGGTCGCCTTAAGCCGGTAAGGTCGCCACAAATACGGAAAGGTCGGCACAATTCCGGCAAGGTCGCCAGAAATCTGACAAGGTCGCCACAAATCCTGGATGGACGCCACATCCCCGGCAAGGTCGCCATAAATCCGACAAGGTCGCCACAAATGCGTCAAGGTCGCCACATTTCAGGCAAGGTCGCCAGATTTCCGGCAAGATCGCCATAAATCCGGCAAGGTCGCCACAAATCCGACAAGGTCGCCATAAATCCGGCAAGGTCACCACATTTCCGGCAAGGTCGCCATAAATCCGGCAAGGTCACCACAAATCCGGCAAGGTCGCCACATTCCCGGCAAGGTCCCCATAAATCCGGCAAGGTCGCCACAAATCCGGCAAGGTCGCCACATTTACGGCAAGGTCGCCATATTTCCGGCAAGGTCGCCATAAATCTGACAAGGTAGCCACAAATGCGGCAAGGTCGACATATTTCCGGCAAGGTCGCCATAAATCAGGCAAAGTCGGCACAAATGCGGCAAGCTCGGCATATTTCCGGCAAGTTCGCCATAAATCCGGCAAGGTCGCCACAAATGCGGCAAGGTCGCCATATTCCCGGCAAGGTCGCCATAAATATGGCAAGGTCGCCATATATCCGGCAATGTCGCCACAAATCCGGCAAGGTCGCCATAAATCCGGCAAGGTCGCCACAAATCCGGCAGAGTCGCCTGTTTCCGGCAAGGTCGCCATAAATCCGGCACGGCCGCCACAAATCCGGCAAGGTCGCCACATTTCCTGCACGGTTGCAACAAATCTGCCAAAGTCGCCACAAATCCGACAAGGTCGCCATATTTCCGGCAAGGTCGCCATAAATTCGGCAAGGTAGCCACAAATCCTGAAAGGTCGCCATAAATCAGGCAAGGTCGCCACAAATCCGGCAAGGTCGCCACATTTGCGTCAAGGACGCCTTAATCCGGTAAGGTCGCCACAAATACGGAAACGTCGACACAATTCCGGCAAGGTCGCCAGAAATCTGACAAGGTCGCCACAAACCGGGATGGTCGCCACATCCCCGGCAAGGTCGCCATAAATCCGACAAGGTCGCCACAAATGCGTCAAGGTCGCCAAATTTCAGGCAAGGTCGCCAGATTTCCGGCAAGATCGCCATAAATCCGGCAAGGTCGCCACAAATCCGACAAGTCGCCATAAATCCGGCAAGGTCACCACATTTCCGGCAAGGTCGCCATAAATCCGGCAAGGTCGCCACAAATCCGGCAAGGTCGCCACATTCCCGGCAAGGTCGCCATAAATCCGGCAAGGTCGCCACAAATCCGGCAAGGTCGCCACATTGACGGCAAGGTCGCCATATTTCCGGCAATGTCGCCATAAATCTGGCAAGGTAGCCACAAATGCGGCAAGGTCGACATATTTCCGGCAAGGTCGCCATAAATCAGGCAAAGTCGGCACAAATGCGGCAAGCTCGGCATATTTCCGGCAAGGTCGCCATAAATCCGGCAAGGTCGCCACAAATGCGGCAAGGTCGCCACATTTACGGCAAGGTCACCATATTTCCGGCAAGGTCGCCATAAATCTGGCAAGGTTGCCACAAATGCGGCAAGGTCGACATATTTCCGGCAAGGTCGCCATAAATCAGGCAAAGTCGGCACAAATGCGGCAAGCTCGGCATATTTCCGGCAAGGTCGCCATAAATCCGGCAAGGTCGCCATAAATCTGGCAAGGTCGCCATATATCCGGCAATGTCGCCACAAATCCGGCAAGGTCGCCACAAATCCGGCAGAGTCGCCTATTTCCGGCAAGGTCGCCATAAATCTGGCACGGCCGCCACAAATACGGCAAGGTCGCCATATTCCCGGCAAGGTCGCCATAAATCTGGCAAGGTCGCCAAAAATCCGGCAATGTCGCCACAAATCCGGCAAGGTCGCCATAAATCCGGCAAGGTCGCCACAAATCCGGCAGAGTCGCCTATTTCCGGCAAGGTCGCCATAAATCTGGCACGGCCGCCACAAATCCGGCAAGGTCGCCACATTTCCTGCACGGTCGTAACAAATCTGCCAAAGTCGCCACAAATCCGACAAGGTCGACATATTTCCGGCCAGGTCGCCATAAATCTGGCAAGGTAGCCACAAATGCGGCAAAGTCGACATTTCCGGCAAGGTCGCCATAAATCCGCCAAGGTCTCCATAACTCCGGCAAGGTCGCCACAAATCGGGCAAGGTCGCCATAAATCCGGCAAGGTCGCCATAATACCGGCAAGGTCTCCATAACTCCGGCAAGGTCGCCACAAATCCGGCAAGGTCGCCATAAATCCGGCAAGGTCGCCACAAATCCGGCAGTCGCCTATTTCCGGCAAGTTCGCCATGAATCCGGCAAGGCCGCCACAAATCCGGCAAGGTCGCTGTAAATCCCGCAAGGTCACCACAAATCCGGCAAGGTCGCCATATTTCCGGCAAGGTCGCCATAAATCCGGCAAGGTAGCCATAAATCCTGCAAGGTCGCCATAAATCAGGCAAGGTCGCCACAAATCCGGCAAGGTCGCCACATTTGCGTCAAGGACGCCTTAAGCCGGTAAGGTCGCCACAAATACGGAAAGGTCGGCACAATTCCGGCAAGGTCGCCAGAAATCTGACAAGGTCGCCACAAATCCTGGATGGTCGCCACATCCCCGGCAAGGTCGCCATAAATCCGACAAGGTCGCCACAAATGCGTCAAGGTCGCCACATTTCAGGCAAGGTCGCCAGATTTCCGGCAAGATCGCCATAAATCCGGCAAGGTCGCCACAAATCCGACAAGGTCGCCATAAATCCGGCAAGGTCACCACATTTCCGGCAAGGTCGCCATAAATCCGGCAAGGTCACCACAAATCCGGCAAGGTCGCCACATTCCCGGCAAGGTCCCCATAAATCCGGCAAGGTCGCCACAAATCCGGCAAGGTCGCCACATTTACGGCAAGGTCGCCATATTTCCGGCAAGGTCGCCATAAATCTGACAAGGTAGCCACAAATGCGGCAAGGTCGACATATTTCCGGCAAGGTCGCCATAAATCAGGCAAAGTCGGCACAAATGCGGCAAGCTCGGCATATTTCCGGCAAGTTCGCCATAAATCCGGCAAGGTCGCCACAAATGCGGCAAGGTCGCCATATTCCCGGCAAGGTCGCCATAAATATGGCAAGGTCGCCATATATCCGGCAATGTCGCCACAAATCCGGCAAGGTCGCCATAAATCCGGCAAGGTCGCCACAAATCCGGCAGAGTCGCCTGTTTCCGGCAAGGTCGCCATAAATCCGGCATGGCCGCCACAAATCCGGCAAGGTCGCCACATTTCCTGCACGGTTGCAACAAATCTGCCAAAGTCGCCACAAATCCGACAAGGTCGCCATATTTCCGGCAAGGTCGCCATAAATTCGGCAAGGTAGCCACAAATCCTGCAAGGTCGCCATAAATCAGGCAAGGTCGCCACAAATCCGGCAAGGTCGCCACATTTGCGTCAAGGACGCCTTAATCCGGTAAGGTCGCCACAAATACGGAAACGTCGGCACAATTCCGGCAAGGTCGCCAGAAATCTGACAAGGTCGCCACAAACCGGGATGGTCGCCACATCCCCGGCAAGGTCGCCATAAATCCGACAAGGTCGCCACAAATGCGTCAAGGTCGCCACATTTCAGGCAAGGTCGCCAGATTTCCGGCAAGATCGCCATAAATCCGGCAAGGTCGCCACAAATCCGACAAGTCGCCATAAATCCGGCAAGGTCACCACATTTCCGGCAAGGTCGCCATAAATCCGGCAAGGTCGCCACAAATCCGGCAAGGTCGCCACATTCCCGGCAAGGTCGCCATAAATCCGGCAAGGTCGCCACAAATCCGGCAAGGTCGCCATAATTCCGGCGACGTCGCAATATTTCCGGCAACGTCGCCAGAAATCCGGCACGGTCGCCATAAATCCGGCAAGGTCGCCATATTTATGGCAAGGTAGCCATAAACCAGGCAAGATCGCCATATTTCCGTCTAGGTCGCCATATTTCCGGCGAGGTCGCCATAAATCCGGCAAGTTGGCCTCAAATTCGGCATGGTCGCCACATTTCCGACGAGGTCGCCATATATCCGGCAAGGTCGCCATAATTCCGGCAAGGTGGCCACAGTGGCCAGCAAGGTGGCCACAAATCAGGGAAGGTCGCCCCATTCCCGACGAGGTCGCCATAAAACCGGCAAGTTCGCCATAACACCGGCAAGGCGGCCACAGTTCCGGCGAGTTCGCCATAAACCCGGGCGAGGTCGCCATATTTCCGGCAAGGTCGCCATAAATCCGGCAAGGTCGCCATAAATCCGGCGGCTCGCCATATTGCCGTCGAGGTCGCCAGAAAGACGGCAAGGTCGCCTTAAATCCGGCGAGGTCGCCATATTTCCGGCGAGGTCGCCATAAATCCGGCAAGGTCGCCATAAATCCGGCGAGGTCGCCATATTTCCGCCGAGGTCACCATAAATCCGGCAAGGTCTCCATAAACCGGCGTGGTCGCCATATTTCAGGCGAGGTCGCCCTAATTCCGGCAAGGTCGTTATAAATCTGAAGAGGTCGCCATGTTTCCGGCGAGGTCGCCATAAATCCGGCAAGGTCGCCATAAATCCGGCCACGTCGCCATATTTACGGCAAGGTCGCCATAAATCCGGCACGGTCGCCATAAATGGGGCAAGGTCGCCATATTTATGGCAAGTTAGCCATAAACCTGGCAAGATCCCCATATTTCCGTCTACGTCGCCATATTTCGGGCGAGGTCGCCATAAATCCGGCAAGTTGGCCTCAAATTCGGCATGGTCGCCACATTTCCGACGAGGTCGCCATATATCCGGCAAGTTCGCCATAACTCCGGCAAGGCGGCCACAGTTCCCGCGAGTTTGCCATAAACCCGGGCGAGGTCGCCATATTTGCGGCAACGTCGTCATAAATCCGACATGGTCGCCATAAATCCGGCGATGTCGCCATATTTCCGGCAAGGTCGCCATAAATCCGGCCAGGTCGCCGTAAATCCGGCGAGGTCGCCATATTTCCTGCAAGGTCGCCAAAAATCCGGCAAGGTCTCCCTAAATCCGGCGCGGTCGCCATATTTCCGGCGAGGTCGCCATGAATCCCGCAAGGTCGCGATAAATCCGGCGAGGTCGCCATGTTTCCGGCGAGGTCGCCAAAAATCCGGCAAGGTCTCCATAAATCCGGCAAGGTCGGCATATTTCCGGCAAGGTCGCCATAAATCCAGCAAGGTCGCCATAAACCGGGCAAGGTCGCCACGAATCCGTCAAGGTCGCCACATTTGCGGGAATGTCGCCATAAATCCGGCAATGTCGCCATAATTACGGCAATGTCGCCACAATTCCGGCAAGGTCACCATAAATCCGGCAAGGTCGTCACAAATCTGGCAACGTCGCCACATCCCGGGCAAGGACGACATACATCCGGCAAGGTCGCCACATTTCCGGCAAGGTCGCCATTAATCCGGGAAGGTCGCCATATAACCGGCAAGGTCGCCACATTCCCGGCAAGGTCGCCATAAATCCGGCAAGGTCGCCACAAATCCGGCAAGGTCGCCACATTTCCGGCAAGGTCGCCATAAATCCGGCAAGGTCGCCACATTTCCGGCAAGGTCGCCTTAAATCCGGCAAGTTCGCCACAAATCCGACAAAGTCGCCATAAATCCGGCAACGTCGCCACAAATCCGGCAAGGTCGCCATATTTCCGACAAGGTCGCCACTAATCCGGCAAGGTCGCCATATTTCCGGCAAGATCGCCATAATTCCAGCAAGGTCGCCACAAACCTGGCAAGCCCGCCATATTTCCGGCATGGTCGCCATAATTCCGGCAAGGTGGCCACAAATCAGGAAAGGTCGCCATATTTCCGGCAATGTCGCCATAAACCCGGCAAGGTGGCCACAAATGCGGCAAGGTCGAAATTATTTCCGGCAAGGTCGCCATAAATCCGGCAAGGTCGCCACAAATGCGGCAAGGTCCTCATATTTCCGGCAAGGTCGCAATAAATTCGGCAAGGTAGCCACAAATGCGGAAAGGTCGACATATTTCCGGCAAGGTCGCCATAAATCCGGCAAGGTCGGCACAAATGCGACAAGGTCGGCACATTTGCGGCAAGGCCGCCTTAATCCGGTAAGGTCGCCACAAATACGGAAAGGTCGCCACAATTCCGGCAAGGTCGCCATAAATCTGACAAGGTCGCCACAAATCCGGGATGGTCGCCACATCCCCGGCAAGGTCGCCATAAATCCGACAAGGTCGCCACAAATCCGTCAAGGTTGCCACATTTCAGGCAAGGTCGCCAGATTTCCGGCAAGGTCGCCATAAATCCGGCAAGGTCGCCACATATCCGGCAAGGTCGCCACATTCCCGGCCAGGTCGCCATAAATCCGGCAAGGTCGCCACAAATCCGGCAAGGTCGCCACATTTACGGCAAGGTCGCCATATTTCCGGCAAGGTCGCCATAAATCTGACAAGGTCGCCAAAAATCCGGCAAGGTCTCCCTAAATCCGGCGCGGTCGCCATATTTCCGGCGAGGTCGCCATGAATCCCGCAAGGTCGCCATAAATCCGGCGAGGTCGCCATGTTTCCGGCGAGGTCGCCAAAAATCCGGCAAGGTCTCCATAAATCCGGCAAGGTCGGCATATTTCCGGCAAGGTCGCCATAAATCCAGCAAGGTCGCCATAAACCGGGCAAGGTCGCCACGAATCCGTCAAGGTCGCCACATTTGCGGGAATGTCGCCATAAATCCGGCAATGTCGCCATAATTACGGCAAGGTCGTCACAATTCCGGCAAGGTCACCATAAATCCGGCAAGGTCGTCACAAATCCGGCAACGTCGCCAGATCCCGGGCAAGGACGACATACATCCGGCAAGGTCGCCACATTTCCGGCAAAGTCGCCATTAATCCGGGAAGGTCGCCATATATCCGGCAAGGTCGCCACATTCCCGGCAAGGTCGCCATAAATCCGGCAAGGTCGCCACAAATCCGGCAAGGTCGCCACATTTCCGGCAAGGTCGCCATAAATCCGGCAAGGTCGCCACATTTCCGGCAAGGTCGCCTTAAATCCGGCAAGTTCGCCACAAATCCGACAAAGGGCGCCATAAATCCGGCAACGTCGCCACAAATCCGGCAAGGTCGCCATATTTCCGACAAGGTCGCCACTAATCCGGCAAGGTCGCCATATTTCCGGCAAGATCGCCATAATTCCAGCAAGGTCGCCACAAACCTGGCAAGCCCGCCATATTTCCGGCATGGTCGCCATAATTCCGGCAAGGTGGCCACAAATCAGGAAAGGTCGCCATATTTCCGGCAATGTCGCCATAAATCCGGCAAGGTGGCCACAAATGCGGCAAGGTCGCCATATTTCCGGCAAGGTCGCCATAAATCCGGCAAAGTCGCCACAAATGCGGCAAGGTCCTCATATTTCCGGCAAGGTCGCAATAAATTCGGCAAGGTAGCCACAAATGCGGAAAGGTCGACATATTTCCGGCAAGGTCGCCATAAATCCGGCAAGGTCGGCACAAATGCGGCAAGGTCGGCACATTTGCGGCAAGGCCGCGTTAATCCGGTAAGGTCGCCACAAATACGGAAAGGTCGCCACAATTCCGGCAAGGTCGCCATAAATCTGACAAGGTCGCCACAAATCCGGGATGGTCGCCACATCCCCGGCAAGGTCGCCATAAATCCGACAAGGTCGCCACAAATCCGTCAAGGTTGCCACATTTCAGGCAAGGTCGCCAGATTTCCGGCAAGGTCGCCATTAATCTGGCAAGGTCGCCACAAATCCGACAAGGTCGCCATAAATCCGGCAAGGTCACCACATTTCCGGCAAGGTCGCCATAAATCCGGCAAGGTCGCCAGATATCCGGCAAGGTCGCCACATTCCCGGCCAGGTCGCCATAAATCCGGCAAGATCGCCACAAATCCGGAAAAGGTCGCCACATTTACGGCAAGGTCGCCATATTTCCGGCAAGGTCGCCATAAATCTGGCAAGGTAGCCACAAATGCGGCAAGGTCGACATATTTCCGTCAAGGTCGCCATAAATCAGGCAAAGTCGGCACAAATGCGGCAACCTCGGCATATTTCCGGCAAGGTCGCCATAAATCCGGTAAGGTCGCCACAAATGCGGCAAGGTGGCCATATTCCCGGCAAGGTCGCCATAAATCTGGCACAGTCGCCGTATATCCGGCAAGGTCGCCACAAATCCGCCAAGGTCGCCATAAATCCGGCAAGGTCGCCACAAATCCGGCAGAGTCACCTATTTCCGGCAAGGTCGCCATAAATCCGGCACGGCCGCCACAAATCCGGCAAGGTCGCCACATTTGCGGCAAGGTCGCAACAAATCTGCCAAGGTCGCCACAAATCCGACAAGGTCGACATATTTCCGGCAAGGTCGCCATCAATCCCGCAAGGTCGCCACAAATGCGGCAAGGTCCTCATATTTCCGGCAAGGTCGCAATAAATCCGGCAAGGTAGCCACAAAAGCGGAAAGGTCGACATATTTCCGGCAAGGTCGCCATATATCCGGCAACGTCGCCATAATACCGGCAAGGTCGCCATAAATCCGGCAAGGTCGCCACAAATGCGGCAAGATCGCCATATTCCCGGCAAGGTCCCCATAAATCCGGCAATGTCTCCATAACTCCGGCAAGGTCGCCACAAATCAGGCAAGGTCGCCATAAATCCGGCAAGGTCGCCACAAATCCGGCAGTCGCCTATTTCCGGCAAGTTCGCCATGAATCCGGCAAGGCCGCCACAAATCCGGCTAGGTCGCTGTAAATCCCGCAAGGTCACCACAAATCCGGCAAGGTCGCCATATTCCCGGCAAGGTCGCCATAAATCCGGCAAGGTAGCCACAAATCCTGCAAGGTCGCCATAAATCAGGCAAGGTCGCCATAAATCCGGCAAGGTCGCCACAAATGCGGCAAGGTCGCCATATTCCCGGCAAGGTCGCCATAAATCCGGCAATGTCTCCATAACTCCGGCAAGGTCGCCACAAATCCCGCAAGGGCGCCATAAATCCGGCAAGGTCGCCACAAATCCGGCAGTCGCCTATTTCCGGCAAGTTCGCCATTAATCCGGCAAGGCCGCCACAAATCCGGCTAGGTCGCTGTAAATCCGGCAAGGTCGCCATAAATCCGGCAAGGTAGCCACAAATCCTGCAAGGTCGCCATAAATCAGGCAAGGTCGCCACAAATCCGGCAAGGTCGCCACATTTGCGTCAAGTCCGCCTTATTCCGGTAAGGTCGCCACAAATACGGAAAGGTCGCCACAATTCCGGCAAGGTCGCCAGAAATCTGACAAGGTCGGCACAAATGCGTCAAGGTCGCCACATTTCAGGCAAGGTCGCCAGATTTCCGGCAAAATCGCCATAAATCCGGCAAGGTCGCCACAAATCCGACAAGGTCGCCACAAATGCGTCAAGGTCGCCACATTTCAGGCAAGGTCGCCAGATTTCCGGCAAGATCGCCATAAATCCGGCAAGGTCGCCACAAATCCGACAAGGTCGCCATAAATCCGGCAAGGTCACCACATTTCCGGCAAGGTCGCCATAAATCCGGCAATGTCGCCACAAATCAGGCAAGGTCGCCACATTCCCGGCAAGGTCGCCATAAATCCGGCAAGGTCGCCACAAATCCGGCAAGGTCGCCACATTTACGGCAAGGTTGCCATATTTCCGGCAAGGTCGCCATAAATCCGGCAAGGTAGCCACAAATGCGGCAAGGTCGCCATATTCCCGGCAAGATCGCCATAATTCCAGCAAGGTCGCCACAAACCCGGCAAGGCCGCCATATTTCCGGCATGGTCGCCATAATTCCGGCAAGGTGGCCACAAATCAGGAAATGTCGCCATATTTCCGACAATGTCGCCATAAATCCGGCAAGGTGGCCATAAACCGGCGTGGTCGCCATATTTCTGGCGAGGTCGCCCTAATTCCGGCAAGGTCGTTATAAATCTGAAGAGGTCGCCATAAATCCGGCCACGTCGCCATATTTACGGCAAGGTCGCCATAAATCCGGCACGGTCGCCATAAATGGGGCAAGGTCGCCATATTTATGGCAAGTTAGCCATAAACCTGGCAAGATCCCCATATTTCCGTCTAGGTCGCCATATTTCGGGCGAGGTCGCCATAAATCCGGCAAGTTGGCCTCAAATTCGGCATGGTCGCCACATTTCTGACGAGGTCGCCATATATCCGGCAAGTTCGCCATAACTCCGGCAAGGCGGCCACAGTTCCCGCGAGTTTGCCATAAACCCGGGCGAGGTCGCCATATTTGCGGCAACGTCGTCATAAATCCGGCATGGTCGCCATAAATCCGGCGATGTCGCCATATTTCCGGCAAGGTCGCCATAAATCCGGCCAGGTCGCCGTAAATCCGGCGAGGTCGCCATATTTCCTGCAAGGTCGCCAAAAATCCGGCAAGGTCTCCCTAAATCCGGCGCGGTCGCCATATTTCCGGCGAGGTCGCCATGAATCCCGCAAGGTCGCGATAAATCCGGCGAGGTCGCCATGTTTCCGGCGAGGTCGCCAAAAATCCGGCAAGGTCTCCATAAATCCGGCAAGGTCGGCATATTTCCGGCAAGGTCGCCATAAATCCAGCAAGGTCGCCATAAACCGGGCAAGGTCGCCACGAATCCGTCAAGGTCGCCACATTTGCGGGAATGTCGCCATAAATCCGGCAATGTCGCCATAATTACGGCAATGTCGCCACAATTCCGGCAAGGTCACCATAAATCCGGCAAGGTCGTCACAAATCTGGCAACGTCGCCACATCCCGGGCAAGGACGACATACATCCGGCAAGGTCGCCACATTTCCGGCAAGGTCGCCATTAATCCGGGAAGGTCGCCATATAACCGGCAAGGTCGCCACATTCCCGGCAAGGTCGCCATAAATCCGGCAAGGTCGCCACAAATCCGGCAAGGTCGCCACATTTCCGGCAAGGTCGCCATAAATCCGGCAAGGTCGCCACATTTCCGGCAAGGTCGCCTTAAATCCGGCAAGTTCGCCACAAATCCGACAAAGTCGCCATAAATCCGGCAACGTCGCCACAAATCCGGCAAGGTCGCCATATTTCCGACAAGGTCGCCACTAATCCGGCAAGGACGCCATATTTCCGGCAAGATCGCCATAATTCCAGCAAGGTCGCCACAAACCTGGCAAGCCCGCCATATTTCCGGCATGGTCGCCATAATTCCGGCAAGGAGGCCACAAATCAGGAAAGGTCGCCATATTTCCGGCAATGTCGCCATAAACCCGGCAAGGTGGCCACAAATGCGGCAAGGTCGAAATTATTTCCGGCAAGGTCGCCATAAATCCGGCAAGGTCGCCACAAATGCGGCAAGGTCCTCATATTTCCGGCAAGGTCGCAATAAATTCGGCAAGGTAGCCACAAATGCGGAAAGGTCGACATATTTCCGGCAAGGTCGCCATAAATCCGGCAAGGTCGGCACAAATGCGGCAAGGTCGGCACATTTGCGGCAAGGCCGCCTTAATCCGGTAAGGTCGCCACAAATACGGAAAGGTCGCCACAATTCCGGCAAGGTCGCCATAAATCTGACAAGGTCGCCACAAATCCGGGATGGTCGCCACATCCCCGGCAAGGTCGCCCTAAATCCGACAAGGTCGCCACAAATCCGTCAAGATTGCCACATTTCAGGCAAGGTCGCCAGATTTCCGGCAAGGTCGCCATAAATCCGGCAAGGTCGCCACATATCCGGCAAGGTCGCCACATTCCCGGCCAGGTCGCCATAAATCCGGCAAGGTCGCCACAAATCCGGCAAGGTCGCCACATTTACGGCAAGGTCGCCATATTTCCGGCAAGGTCGCCATAAATCTGACAAGGTCGCCAAAAATCCGGCAAGGTCTCCCTAAATCCGGCGCGGTCGCCATATTTCCGGCGAGGTCGCCATGAATCCCGCAAGGTCGCCATAAATCCGGCGAGGTCGCCATGTTTCCGGCGAGGTCGCCAAAAATCCGGCAAGGTCTCCATAAATCCGGCAAGGTCGGCATATTTCCGGCAAGGTCGCCATAAATCCAGCAAGGTCGCCATAAACCGGGCAAGGTCGCCACGAATCCGTCAAGGTCGCCACATTTGCGGGAATGTCGCCATAAATCCGGCAATGTCGCCATAATTACGGCAAGGTCGTCACAATTCCGGCAAGGTCACCATAAATCCGGCAAGGTCGTCACAAATCCGGCAACGTCGCCACATCCCGGGCAAGGACGACATACATCCGGCAAGGTCGCCACATTTCCGGCAAAGTCGCCATTAATCCGGGAAGGTCGCCATATATCCGGCAAGGTCGCCACATTCCCGGCAAGGTCGCCATAAATCCGGCAAGGTCGCCACAAATCCGGCAAGGTCGCCACATTTCCGGCAAGGTCGCCATAAATCCGGCAAGGTCGCCACATTTCCGGCAAGGTCGCCTTAAATCCGGCAAGTTCGCCACAAATCCGACAAAGGGCGCCATAAATCCGGCAACGTCGCCACAAATCCGGCAAGGTCGCCATATTTCCGACAAGGTCGCCACTAATCCGGCAAGGTCGCCATATTTCCGGCAAGATCGCCATAATTCCAGCAAGGTCGCCACAAACCTGGCAAGCCCGCCATATTTCCGGCATGGTCGCCATAATTCCGGCAAGGTGGCCACAAATCAGGAAAGGTCGCCATATTTCCGGCAATGTCGCCATAAATCCGGCAAGGTGGCCACAAATGCGGCAAGGTCGCCATATTTCCGGCAAGGTCGCCATAAATCCGGCAAAGTCGCCACAAATGCGGCAAGGTCCTCATATTTCCGGCAAGGTCGCAATAAATTCGGCAAGGTAGCCACAAATGCGGAAAGGTCGACATATTTCCGGCAAGGTCGCCATAAATCCGGCAAGGACGGCACAAATGCGGCAAGGTCGGCACATTTGCGGCAAGGCCGCGTTAATCCGGTAAGGTCGCCACAAATACGGAAAGGTCGCCACAATTCCGGCAAGGTCGCCATAAATCTGACAAGGTCGCCACAAATCCGGGATGGTCGCCACATCCCCGGCAAGGTCGCCATAAATCCGACAAGGTCGCCACAAATCCGTCAAGTTTGCCACATTTCAGGCAAGGTCGCCAGATTTCCGGCAAGGTCGCCATTAATCTGGCAAGGTCGCCACAAATCCGACAAGGTCGCCATAAATCCGGCAAGGTCACCACATTTCCGGCAAGGTCGCCATAAATCCGGCAAGGTCGCCAGATATCCGGCAAGGTCGCCACATTCCCGGCCAGGTCGCCATAAATCCGGCAAGATCGCCACAAATCCGGAAAAGGTCGCCACATTTACGGCAAGGTCGCCATATTTCCGGCAAGGTCGCCATAAATCTGGCAAGGTAGCCACAAATGCGGCAAGGTCGACATATTTCCGGCAAGGTCGCCATAAATCAGGCAAAGTCGGCACAAATGCGGCAACCTCGGCATATTTCCGGCAAGGTCGCCATAAATCCGGTAAGGTCGCCACAAATGCGGCAAGGTGGCCATATTCCCGGCAAGGTCGCCATAAATCTGGCACAGTCGCCGTATATCCGGCAAGGTCGCCACAAATCCGCCAAGGTCGCCATAAATCCGGCAAGGTCGCCACAAATCCGGCAGAGTCACCTATTTCCGGCAAGGTCGCCATAAATCCGGCACGGCCGCCACAAATCCGGCAAGGTCGCCACATTTGCGGCAAGGTCGCAACAAATCTGCCAAGGTCGCCACAAATCCGACAAGGTCGACATATTTCCGGCAAGGTCGCCATCAATCCCGCAAGGTCGCCACAAATGCGGCAAGGTCCTCATATTTCCGGCAAGGTCGCAATAAATCCGGCAAGGTAGCCACAAAAGCGGAAAGGTCGACATATTTCCGGCAAGGTCGCCATATATCCGGCAACGTCGCCATAATACCGGCAAGGTCGCCATAAATCCGGCAAGGTCGCCACAAATGCGGCAAGGTCGCCATATTCCCGGCAAGGTCCCCATAAATCCGGCAATGTCTCCATAACTCCGGCAAGGTCGCCACAAATCAGGCAAGGTCGCCATAAATCCGGCAAGGTCGCCACAAATCCGGCAGTTGCCTATTTCCGGCAAGTTCGCCATGAATCCGGCAAGGCCGCCACAAATCCGGCTAGGTCGCTGTAAATCCCGCAAGGTCACCACAAATCCGGCAAGGTCGCCATATTCCCGGCAAGGTCGCCATAAATCCGGCAAGGTAGCCACAAATCCTGCAAGGTCGCCATAAATCAGGCAAGGTCGCCATAAATCCGGCAAGGTCGCCACAAATGCGGCAAGGTCGCCATATTCCCGCCAAGGTCGCCATAAATCCGGCAATGTCTCCATAACTCCGGCAAGGTCGCCACAAATCCCGCAAGGGCGCCATAAATCCGGCAAGGTCGCCACAAATCCGGCAGTCGCCTATTTCCGGCAAGTTCGCCATTAATCCGGCAAGGCCGCCACAAATCCGGCTAGGTCGCTGTAAATCCGGCAAGGTCGCCATAAATCCGGCAAGGTAGCCACAAATCCTGCAAGGTCGCCATAAATCAGGCAAGGTCGCCACAAATCCGGCAAGGTCGCCACATTTGCGTCAAGGCCGCCTTATTCCGGTAAGGTCGCCACAAATACGGAAAGGTCGCCACAATTCCGGCAAGGTCGCCAGAAATCTGACAAGGTCGGCACAAATGCGTCAAGGTCGCCACATTTCAGGCAAGGTCGCCAGATTTCCGGCAAAATCGCCATAAATCCGGCAAGGTCGCCACAAATCCGACAAGGTCGCCACAAATGCGTCAAGGTCGCCACATTTCAGGCAAGGTCGCCAGATTTCCGGCAAGATCGCCATAAATCCGGCAAGGTCGCCACAAATCCGACAAGGTCGCCATAAATCCGGCAAGGTCACCACATTTCCGGCAAGGTCGCCACATTTACGGCAAGGTTGCCATATTTCCGGCAAGGTCGCCATAAATCTGGCAAGGTAGCCACAAATGCGGCAAGGTCGCCATATTCCCGGCAAGATCGCCATAATTCCAGCAAGGTCGCCACAAACCCGGCAAGGCCGCCATATTTCCGGCATGGTCGCCATAATTCCGGCAAGGTGGCCACAAATCAGGAAATGTCGCCATATTTCCGACAATGTCGCCATAAATCCGGCAAGGTGGCCACAAATGCGGCAAGGTCGCCATATTTCCGGCAAGGTCGCCATAAATCCGGCAAGGTCGCCACAAATGCGGCAAGGTCCTCATATTTCCCGCAAGGTCGCAATAAATTCGGCAAGGTAGCCACAAATGGGGAGAGGTCGACATATTTCCGGCAAGGTCGCCATACATCCGGCAAGGTCGGCACAAATGCGGCAAGGTCGGCATATTTCAGGCAAGGTCGCCATATATCCGGCAACGTCGCCATAATACCGGTAAGATCGCCATAATTCCAGCAAGGTCGCCACAAACCTGGCAAGGCCGCCATATTTCCGGCATGGTCGCCATAATTCCGGCAAGGTGGCCACAAATCAGGAAAGGTCGCCATATTTCCGGCAATGTCGCCAAAAATCCGGCAAGGTGGCCACAAATGCGGCAAGGTCGCCATATTTCCGGCAAGGTCGCCATAAATCCGGCAAGGTCGCAACAAATGCGGCAAGGTCCTCATATTTCCGGCAAGGTCGCAATAAATTCGGCAAGGTAGCCACAAATGCGGAAAGGTCGACATATATCCGGCAAGGTCGCCATAAATCCGGCAAGGTCGGCACAAATGCGGCAAGGTCGGCACATTTGCGGCAAGGCCGCCTTAATCCGGTAAGGTCGCCACAAATACGGAAAGGTCGCCACAATTCCGGCAAGGTCGCCATAAATCTGACAAGGTCGCCACAAATCCGTCAAGGTTGGCACATTTCAGGCAAGGTCGCCAGATTTCCGGCAAGGTCGCCATGAATCCGGCAAGGTCGCCACAAATCCGACAAGGTCGCCATAAATCCGGCAAGGTCACCACATTACCGGCAAGGTCGCCATAAATCCGGCAAGGTCGCCACATATCCGGCAAGGTCGCCACATTCCCGGCCAGGTCGCCATAAATACGGCAAGGTCGCCACAAATCCGGCAAGGTCGCCACATTTACGGCAAGGTCGCCATATTTCCGGCAAGGTCGCCATAAATCTGGCAAGGTAGCCACAAATGCGGCAAGGTCGACATATTTCCGGCAAGGTCGCCATAAATCAGGCAAAGTCGGCACAAATGCGGCAACCTCGGCATATTTCCGGCAAGGTCGCCATAAATCCGGCAAGGTCGCCACAATTGCGGCAAGGTCGCCATATTCCCGGCAAGGTCGCCATAAATCTGGCACAGTCGCCGTATATCCGGCAAGATCGCAACAAATCCGCCAAGGTCGCCATAAATCCGGCACGGCCGCCACAAATCCGGCAAGGTCGCCACATTTGCGGCAAGGTCGCAACAAATCTGCCAAGGTCGCCACAAATCCGACAAGGTCGACATATTTCCGGCAAGGTCGCCATCAATCCCGCAAGGTCACCACAAATGCGGCAAGGTCCTCATATTTCCGGCAAGGTCGCAATAAATCCGGCAAGGTAGCCACTAAAGCGGAAAGGTCGACATATTTCCGGCAAGGTCGCCATATATCCGGCAACGTCGCCATAATACCGGCAAGGTCGCCATAAACCCGGCAAGGTCGCCACAAATGCGGCAAGGTCGCCATATTCCCGGCAAGGTCGCCATAAATCCGGCAATGTCTCCATAACTCCGGCAAGGTCGCCACAAATCCGGCAAGGTCGCCATAAATCCGGCAAGGTCGCCACAAATGCGGCAGTCGCCTATTTCCGGCAAGTTCGCCATGAATCCGGCAAGGCCGCCACAAATCCGGCTAGGTCGCTGTAAATCCCGCAAGGTCACCACAAATCCGGCAAGGTCGCCATATTTCCGGCAAGGTCGCCATAAATCCGGCAAGGTAGCCACAAATCCTGCAAGGCCGCCATAAATCAGGCAAGGTCGCCACATATCCGGCAAGGTCGCCACATTTGCGTCAAGGCCGCCTTATTCCGGTAAGGTCGCCACAAATACGGAAAGGTCGCCACAATTCCGGCAAGGCCGCCAGAAATCTGACAAGGTCGCCACAAATCCGGGATGGTCGCCACATCCCCGGCAATGTGGCCATAAATCCGACAAGGTCGGCACAAATGCGTCAAGGTCTCCACATTTCAGGCAAGGTCGCCAGATTTCCGGCAAGATCGTCATAAATCCGGCAAGGTCCCCACAAATCCGACAAGGTCGCCACAAATGCGTCAAGGTCGCCACATTTCAGGCAAGGTCGCCAGATTTCCGGCAAGATCGCCATAAATCCGGCAAGGTCGCCACAAATCCGACAAGGTCGCCATAAATCCGGCAAGGTCACCACATTTCCGGCAAGGTCGCCATAAATCCGGCAATGTCGCCACAAATCATGCAAGGTCGCCACATTCCCGGCAAGGTCGCCATAAATCTGGCAAGGTAGCCACAAATGCGGCAAGGTCGCCATATTTCCGGCAAGGTCGCCACTAATCCGGCAAGGTCGCCATATTTCCGGCAAGATCGCCATAATTCCAGCAAGGTCGCCACAAACCCGGCAAGGCCGCCATATTTCCGGCATGGTCGCCATAATTCCGGCAAGGTGGCCACAAATCAGGAAAGGTCGCCATATTTCCGACAATGTCGCCATAAATCCGGCAAGGTGGCCACAAATGCGGCAAGGTCGCCATATTACCGGCAAGGTCGCCATAAATCCGGCAAGGTCGCCACAAATGCGGCAAGGTCCTCATATTTCCGGCAAGGTCGCAATAAATTCGGCAAGGTAGCCACAAATGCGGAGAGGTCGACATATTTCCTGCAAGGTCGCCATACATCCGGCAAGGTCGGCACAAATGCGGCAAGGTCGGCATATTTCCGGCAAGGTCGCCATAAATCCGGCAAGGTAGCCACAAATGCGGCAAGGTCGCCATAATACCGGCAAGGTCGCCATCAATCCGACAATGTCGCCATAAATCCGGCAAGGTGGCCACAAATGCGGCAAGGTCGCCATATTTCCGGCAAGGTCGCCATAAATCCGGCAAGGTCGCCACAAATGCGGCAAGGTCCTCATATTTCCGGCAAGGTCGCAATAAATTCGGCAAGGTAGCCACAAATGCGGAGAGGTCGACATATTTCCGGCAAGGTCGCCATACATCCGGCAAGGTCGGCACAAATGCGGCAAGGTCGGCATATTTCCGGCAAGGTCGCCATAAATCCGGCAAGGTAGCCACAAATGCGGCAAGGTCGCCACAAATCCGCCAAGGTCGCCATAAATCCGGCAAGGTCGGCACAAATGCGGCAAGGTCGGCATATTCACGGCAAGGTCGCCATAAATCCGGCAAGGTCGCCATAACTCCGGCAAGGTCGCCACAAATCCGGCAAGGTCGCCATAAATCAGGGATGGTCGCCACATCACCGGCATGGTCGCCATAAATCCGACAAGTTCGCCACAAATCCGTCAAGGTTGCCACATTTCAGGCAAGGTCGCCAGATTTCCGGCAAGGTCGCCATAAATCCGGCAAGGTCGCCACAAATCCGACAAGGTCGCCATAAATCCGGCAAGGTCACCACATTTCCGGCAAGGTCGCCATAAATCCGGCAAGGTCGCCACAAATCCGGCAAGGTCGCCACATTCCCGGCAAGGTCGCCGTAAATCCGGCAAGGTCGCCACAAATCCGGCAAGGTCGCCACATTTACGGCAAGGTCGCCATATTTCCGGCAAGGTCGCCATAAATCTGGCAAGGTAGCCACAAATGCGGCAAGGTCGACATATTTCCGGCAAGGTCGCCATAAATCAGGCAAAGTCGGCACAATTGCGGCAAGCTCGGCATATTTCAGGCAAGGTCGCCATAAATCCGGCAAGGTCGCCACAAATGCGGCAAGGTCGCCATATTCCTGGCAAGGTCGCCATAAGTCTGGCACAGCCACCGTATATCCGGCAAGGTCACCACAAATCCGGCAAGGTCGCCATAAATCCGGCAAAGGTCGCCACAAATCCGGCAGTCACCTATTTCCGGCAAGGTCGCCATAAATCCGGCACGGCCGCCACAAATCCGGCAAGGTCGCCACATTTCCGGCAAGGTCGCAACAAATCTGCCA
>JAXLNO010003197.1:0-27500 GCA_038087875.1 Malacoraja senta
ATTGCGTTAATGTCCTCTCTAATCAGCAACGCTACCCCACCTCCTTTTCCTTTCTTTCTATCCCTCCTGAATATTGAATATCCCTGGATGTTCAGCTCCCAGCCTTGGTCACCCTGGAGCCATGTCTCCGTGATCCCAACTATATCATAGTCATTAATAGCTATCTGCACATTCAACTCATCCACCTTATTACGAATGCTCCTTGCATTGAGACACAAAGCCTTCAGGCTTGTTTTTACAACACTCTTACCCCTTATACAATTATGTTGAAAAGTGGCCCTTTTTGATTTTTGCCCTGGTTTTGTCTGTCTTCCACTTTTACTTTTCACCTTGCTACCTATTGCTTCTACCCTCATTTTACACTCCTCTGTCTCTACGCTCACACATTTAAGAAACCCTTTCCCTTTAACTCCATCTTCCACTATCCCAATCGACACCCCACCCCCCTTATTCAGTTTAAAACCACCCGTGTAGCAGTGGCAAACCTGCCTGCCAGAATGCTGGTCCCACACCTGTTAAGATGCAATCCGTCGCTTTTGTACAGTTCCCCCTTACCCCAAAACAGATCGCAGTGATCTAAGAATCTAAATCCCTGCCCCGTGCACCAGTTCCTGAGCCACACGTTCAGGTCCAGTATCTCCCTGTTCCTGCTCTCGCCAGCACGAGGAACTGGAAGCAAACCGGAGATAACAACCCTGGAGGTCCTGCTTTTCAGCATTTTTCCGAGCTCTCTAAAGTCACGCTGCAGAATATTCATCCCCTTCTTTCCGACATCGTTTGTGCCGACATGCACTACCACTTCCGGATGTTCACCTTCGCCCTCGAGGATTTTCTGCACTCTGTCCGTGACATCCTGGATCCTGGCACCAGGAAGGCAGCACACCATCCTCGCATCCCGTCTGTTGCCACAGAAACCCCTGTCCGTACCTCTCACAACCGAGTCTCCCACTACAATGGCGTTGCCTGCCTTAGGCCTTTTTGGTTTTGGCTCAACAGCCCTATTCGCATCGCAAGCCAGTCCGCCGCTCAGTGTAAACACGTCTTCTGTCCCAACAGCTTCTAAGTGGGTGAACCTGTTCACAAGAGGTACAACACCCGGGGACGTTGGCATTCCATGTTTCCCTCCCTTTCTCACCGTCTCCCACCTTCTCTCTTCCAGTACCTTAGGTGTAACAATCGTACTGTAGGACTTGTCGAGGAACGACTCCGTTTCTCGGACGAACCGGAGGTCATCCACTTGCTTCTCCAGTTCCCCAACACGGCCCTTCAGGAGCTCTACCTGGATGCACTTCTCGCATTTGTAGCAGCCAGAGGCACCAGCGGTGTCCTTGACCTCCCACATACTGCAAGCATCGCACTGAATCAGCTTGCCTGACATCTCCTTCTTTCGTCTCTACCTCTCAAGCGTATTGCGTGGTCTCCTCTCCTCAGCCTCCTCGGCGAAGACTCTCGAGCCAAAGACACACACTTTACTCACAGGGCACTTCCCTCACAAGGCCGCTCACTCACTGCCGCTCGCTAAGAGCCGTCTTGCTTAAATTGACGGATAAATTGCCTGATTTACCAATTTACAAACAAAATTCCTCAGTTTTCAACTGTTTTCCCCCCCTCTGACTCACTTCTCTCCTCCCACTCGGGCTAGAGCCAATCAGTCGTATCTCTTGCTAATCTCCTGCTGCTGTTGCTCCCAAATCTACAGCAGTTCTGAGTAAAATCGCCTAAGTGGGACAGGCCAATAATAGAATTCACCTACGATACCTGGCGACAACCTACGACAGCACCTACAACAAAGATTGTCGCCCATAATTTACTCTTTGTGATACAAAGTGCTGGACCCGAACTGGCAACATCTCTGGAGAAAATCCCGGGACACTGAAATCAGCTGGTTTGGAGTCCGCTCAGCAGCGGTCACTGCGCCATCATTTCAGCTAAAACCCTACAGAAAGATGGGGACAGAAATACAACTGGACATTGATCGCAGCTCTTTCTGCTGCCGGGTCGGTGGCTCTAGAAAGAGCCGCTTGTTGTCCGTGATGCCGAGGCCAAGTTCAGGCGCGTTCCCCACGGATACGGCGGGCCAGCTGGATGTCTTTGGGCATGATGGTGACTCGCTTGGCGTGGATGGCGCACAGATTGGTGTCCTCAAAGAGCCCCACCAGGTAAGCCTCGCTGGCCTCCTGCAGGGCCATGACGGCCGAGCTTTGGAAGCGCAGGTCTGTCTTGAAGTCCTGAGCGATCTCCCGCACCAGGCGCTGGAAGGGCAGTTTGCGGATGAGCAGCTCGGTGGATTTCTGATAGCGCCGGATCTCTCTCAGAGCCACGGTGCCGGGCCGGTAGCGATGAGGCTTCTTCACTCCGCCCGTGGCTGGGGCGCTCTTCCTCGCTGCTTTAGTCGTCAGTTGTTTGCGAGGAGCTTTCCCTCCGGTCGATCTGCGTGCTGTCTGCTTGGTCCGGGCCATTATCCTTTAACAATGAGAGCTCAGTGAGATACAGGGACTGGAATGACGGAGCCGGCTCTGGGAGCGGCTTTTAAAGCGTTGGTGAAGCCGGCCCACAGCCTTTAAATGGCTGGAAATGAGCAGTCATTCACAGTGTTCCTGCACTACGATTGGCTGCAGGTATGTCAGCCACAGCTGACAGGATCAGAAGGTCCAAGGCCGGAGGAATATTATCTGTGACCAAAGAGAGAGATTTGATACTTGCAGAAGAATATTATTTAGCTGTTTAGTCTCGTTTAGTTTATTGTCACGTGTACGAGTGAAAAGCTTTTTTGTTGTGTACCACCCAGTCAGCGGAAAGACGATACACTATTGCAATCAAGCCGTCCACGATGTACAGATACAAGATGAAGGGAATAATACTTCAATATAAAGTACTGTAAAGTACGATTATAGATAGTCCAAGTGTCCCCAATGAGGTAGCTGGTAACTCAGGATTGTTGGTGATAAGATGGTTCAGTAATTCAATAACTTGAGAATAAACTGCCTGAATCTGGAGATATGTCCAGTAGTGGGATCCCTTTGGAGGTGCCGAAAATGTTGGAGGATTATATGTTGTATGCGAAGAGTTATGGGCTGGAAGGTGAGGACAGGGACTCCTTCTTACGTGAAGGGGGAGGGGGATTAAGAGCTGAGCTGCGGGATATTGAGGAGACCCTAGTGAGAGCCTCATCTATAATGGAAGAGGGGAACCTCCGTTCCCTAAAGTATGAGGACATCTCCAATGCCCTTGTGTGGAACAACTCATCCTGGGCGCAGACGTGGTGTAGAAGGAGGAATTGGGAGCAGGGGATAGAGTCTTTACAAGAAGAAGGGTGGGAAGAAGTGTAGTCAAGATAGCTGTGGGAGTCAGTAGGTTTACAGTAGATGTCGATCAATAGTCTGTTTCCTGTGATGGAAACGGTCAGATCTAGAAACGGTAGGGAGATGTCGGAGATGGTCCAAGTGAAAGAAATGGTAGAGAGATGTCAGAGATGGAAGGCAAAAGTGTAGAAGGCAAAATTCTCTGGAGTAAAGTTTGATTCCCACAGAATGAAGTGCTGTTGATGACAAAATGGAAGAACAGTTCAATTATATCCACAATCTCCCCTTTTGTCCAAACAGGACAACACAAAAAGGCGTCAGAATCTTCATTTACTGGGTGATGTTCATGAGCTGCATAAAGGCGTGATCAGCATTATATTGAACCATGATATTCTGTTGCTCGCATGGTAGGCTGCACTGGATTGCTAGATTGCGTGGGATCTAGGGAGCTAGTCAACTGGATAGAGAATCGGTTTCATGGAAGGAAGCAGAGGGAGGTGTGGGATCCATTGCTGTTTGTGGGTTATATAAAGGATCTGGAAGAGAATGCAGAAGGCATGAATAGTAAATTTGCAGATAATAATAATAATAATAATAATAATACATATTATTTATATAGCGCTTTTCAGGACTCAAAGTCGCTTTACATTGAGAGTCAAGAATAAACAAAACAAAATAGAGCAGTAAGACAGAGATGCAAAGGGGAGGGGAACATGGGACTAAGGGTATGCAGAGGTGAAGAGATGGGTCTTGAGGCGGGACTGGAAGATGGTGACGGACTCAGAATTTCGGATCAGTTGTGGGAGGGAATTCCAGAGCCTGGGAGCTGCCCTGGAGAAGGCTCTGCCTCCAAAAGTGCAGAGGTTTGATTTTGGAGTGGAGAGGAGACCAGCTGATGTGGATCTAAGGGACCGTGAGGGTTGGTAGGGGAGAGGAGGTCAGTGAGATAAGGGGGGGCCAAGTGGTTGAGGGCTTTGTAGGTGAGGACCAGGATTTTGTAGATGATCCGGTGGGAAATGGGAAGCCAGTGGAGTTCTTTGAGAACTGGGGTGATATGGAGCCAGGATTTGGCATGGGTAATTAGATGACACTAAAGTGTGTGGTATCGTATATAGCAAAGATAGTTATAACATATTGATCAGTTGGGCAATTGGGATGAGGACTGATTAATGTGGTTAAGTGTGTGATGTTGCATTTTGGAAAGACAAACCAGGGCAAGAACTTCATAATGAATGGCAGGGCTGTGCGGAGTAATGTACAGCAGAGGGATCTAGAATTGCAGGTACATAGTTCCTTGAAAGTGGTATCACAAGCTGCTCTACAAATTCCCTTTCTTGGGCAACAGTACCAACCTGCATATTAAAATCTCCCATGACCACCGTAGCATTGCCTTTCTAACATGCCAATTCTATCACCTGATGTAATTGGTATCCTTTATCCTGGCTAGTTTGGGGGCCTGAAAATAACTCCCATCAGTGTCTTTTTACCCTTGCAATTTCTCAGCTCTATCCACAATGACTCTGCATCCTCTGACCCTTTGTCAGATTTCATTCCTTACCAACAGAGCTACCCCCACCCCCTCTGCCCACTTGTCTGTCTTTCTGATATAACATATAACCTTGAAGATTCAGTTCCCAACTCCGATTCTTTTGCAGCTACGTCTCTGTAATTCCCACAACATCATACCTGCTAATTTCTCACTGTGCTCCAAGCTCATCCACTTTGTTCTTATACTGCATGCATTCAAATACAACACCTTTGATTTGGTATTCTCCTCTCCTCTCCTCTTACCTGACCTTACTCATCCCTTCTTAAACTTTCTGTCCCGTTAATTCTAGAGCATTCTGTAACATTTCCTGCACTCTATTTCCCTTGAATGTTTGAATGTTGGTGACCTTATCCAGGGTTATCTCCGTATTGGATTAAGTTACTGAAATAAGAAATAACTAAACAATTGAACAGTGATGTTACTCTTCAAGATATTGTGACAGAAAGAAATGCAAAAATGAATTAAGAACTTTCTGGAGTAGGCAATGTATTCAGAATTGTACAAAAATACAATTCTAGATTTAGCTCGCAGATAACAGAAATATTTTCCTAAAGTCAATCAAATATTCAAATTGATATTTACCAACAAAACAGTCCTTTGGATATTTTAAGGCCATTTAATTTAACATCATTAAAATCTTTGAATTTGTCGGCTTTATATTCAAATTGCCAACGACCACCCTCATTTGCATAGATGGATCTAAATATTCATGAATGCTGCAGAGTAACAGCCAATCAAAAAGCTGTGTCCTTATGACATTTCAACCATACGATTAAAGGATGCAGATGACGACAGTTTAGATACTCCAATAGCATAGCGCCCCACAAATGCTGCATGACTCCATGACACTAAAAGTAGGTGGTGGAATCATAGGTAGCAAACATGGTTTATCAGAAATTACAGCAAAATTGTATCATATTGCTAGTCACAAATTTAAGCAGATTTAACGTGATTATTTATTATTGGAAACATGCAAAAATCCAAATAGTCAATTATAATGGGGTTAACATGATTAAATTGTCAGGTCAGTGTCTGATACCTGTACACTAAGTAAATAATCAGTGCCCGACACCTGTATGCTAAGTTTTGTTCATGAGTTCTTGCCCGTCTTCTGTTATAGATTTAAAAAAATAACATGTTGTTCGCCCTTTTGCGTTACCCCCACACAGACAGGAGCGAATTATATACATATTTAAATGTGTTTCTGTGTGCGTTCTGCTCTGACAGTCCGCTGAAAAATCGCATGTGTGGGAGACCCATAATGGTATTCACCTACGACACCTGGTGTCAACCTCCGACAGCACCTACGTCAACAAAAATTGACGCCACTGTCGCCGAAACGGGCGTACGCAGCGTCTTGACGGCGTACGCCTAGCGCGTGGCGTTGCGTGATGACATAACCGCCCGACGTCCCAAATTCAGTCGGCCCGCCTCCTGCCCAGCTGATTGGTGAGTGTGATGTCGGGACCAGCCCCGCACAACTCCAGACGGCCCCGCGAGGCCGTACGCCTCAAGCCACCACGTTTGGTGGCGCTAGACGCATGCAATCGCATGCTGGTGGGACAGGCACTTTAGTCTCCCGACGCTGAAATCAGCTGGTTCGGAGTCCGCTCAGCAGCGGTCACTGCGCCATCATTTCAGCTAAAACCCTACAAAAAAATGAGGACAGAAATACAACTGGACATTTACATTGATCACAGCTCTTTCTGCTGCCGGGTCGGTGGCTCTCAAAAGAGCCGCTTGTTGTCCGTGATGCCGAGGCCAAGTTCAGGCGCGTTCCCCACGGATACGGCGGGCCAGCTGGATGTCTTTGGGCATGATGGTGACTCGCTTGGCGTGGATGGCGCACAGATTGGTGTCCTCAAAGAGCCCCACCAGGTAAGCCTCGCTGGCCTCCTGCAGGGCCATAATGGCCGAGCTCTGGAAGCGCAGGTCTGTCTTGAAGTCCTGAGCGATCTCCCGCACCAGGCGCTGGAAGGGCAGTTTGCGGATGAGCAGCTCGGTGGATTTCTGATAGCGCCGGATCTCTCTCAGAGCCACGGTGCCGGGCCGGTAGCGATGAGGCTTCTTCACTCCGCCCGTGGCTGGGGCGCTCTTCCTCGCTGCTTTAGTCGTCAGTTGTTTGCGAGGAGCTTTCCCTCCGGTCGATCTGCGTGCTGTCTGCTTGGTCCGGGCCATTATCCTTTAACAATGAGAGCTCAGTGAGATACAGGGACTGGAATGACGGAGCCGGCTCTGGGAGCGGCTTTTAAAGCGTTGGTGAAGCCGGCCCACAGCCTTTAAATGGCTGGAAATGAGCAGTCATTCACAGTGTTCCTGCACTACCATTGGCTGCAGGTATGTCAGCCACAGCTGACAAGATCTTTGGCTGACAGTATCAAAAGCAAAGATTATAAAGATTACATTCCACGGCACATCTGTCGAACTTGGTGAGAGTTGTTGGGGACATGCCAAACTTCCTAAGCCTTCTACCGAAGTAAAGACATCCGAAATACTAGGGGTCAGGAAGGTGGGTAGATTTGCAGATGAAGCCGGGGTCAAGGGAGCTTGTCTATTTCATGCTGCTCTGATTCTCAGCGGGTTAATCAGAAAATTCATGATACCGCTGTTAACAAATAAAGGAGTTTAGAAGGATGAGGGGATATCTTATAGAAACATATAAAATTATAAAAGGACTGGTCAAGCTAGATGCAGGAAAAATGTTCCCAATGTTGGGCGAGTCCAAAACCAAGGGCCACAGTCTTAGAATAAAGGGGAGGTCATTTAAAACTGAGGTGAGAAAAAAACTTTTTCACCCAGAGAGTTGTGAATTTATGGAATTCCCTGCCACAGAGGGCAGTGGAGGCCAAGTCACTGGATGGATTTAAGAGAGAGTTAGATAGAGTTCTAGGGGCTAGTGGAGTCAAGGAATATGGAGGGAAGGCAGGCACGGGTTATTGATAGGGGACGATCAGCCATGATCACAATGAATGGCGGTGCTGGCTTGAAAGGCCGAATGGCCTCCTCCTACACCTATTCTCTATGTTTCTTTGACATAGATGTAAATTTGTTTATCAGTGTGAATAACGTCCATTTGTCCAGAAAATCTGCCAGTTCAGCACCACCAAACTTTACTTTCGTGTTCGTTTTCTAGGTCTGCACAAAACTTGAGAGTCTTTAATTTACAACAGAAGTCTTTAATGCTTTACTCAATGCTGGCAGCAATTCGTCAAAATGGCTGCGGCTGCACCCACACAGACAGGAGAGAATTATATACAAAACATCTCCCTTTGTCCTGTGCAGCGCCACCGGCTGCACAGGAGAAACAACAGGTCCTCCAACCCCACAGAGTCCACCAAACATCACATTCCCCCTTTCCAGTTTGAACGTCTCCATTTTGATGGACCTCGCTTCACTCTTTTTTTGCAGCCTTTTTTGCGTTTCACAACTCTTGCTAAAGGCTCAGAATCAACAGAGTTTTCCTCAGTGTTCTTTTTTCAAAAGATATCAGTATTTGCTTCAGATTCAGAAAACTTTATTGTCTGTCGTAACAGAAAATCTTCTTTGAAGTGGCTCAACATACAAACAGGACAATGTACTGATAAGCAGTCATACAACACAGATTTCTGCAAGCAAGTATAAAGATTAAAAGCTGTAAAAATAGACAAGATGAAAGTTGTGGATACGTGTAAAGTGACAGTGCGTCAGGGTTAATTTGACCATTGTTCATTTTTTATTTAAGCTGTTTATGGCAATGGGTATGAATGAGTTTTTGTGGATGTTTTTCTTAGATAGGGGACTTTATATCGGCGGCCTGATGGCTGAAGTTGGAAGGACTTGTGCAGGGGGTGGGTGGGATCCTGTGTAATGAGGTTGGCTTTCCTTTTAACTGCCTGGGTGTGGAGTACTGATAATTGATTTTGAGTTTTGCCAGTTATTTTGCTTGCTTGATTGATGATCCTGGAAAGCTTTGATTTGTCTTTGACAGAGGTGAGGGTGAACCAGGATGTGATGTTAAAGGTGAGTACAGATTCTATAAGTGATTTATAGACAGCTGTTAAAATGTCCTGTCTGACATCAAAGCTCCTGAGTTTCCTCAGCAGGAACAGACGTTGCTGTGCCTTCTTGTACACAGAGTCTGTGTGCTGGGAGAAGGACAGGCGGGTGTCAATCTAAAGGCCTCTACCTGCTCAACTGTCTGCCCATTCAGCCTCAGAGGTTCAAAGAGAGGTTGGGGGGAAGATGTTCGCCTCCCCCCACAACACAGCTCCCTGGTCTTGGAGATGTTAAGCTTTATCTGTATGCTGTTGTTTCTCTAATTGGTTGTAGTTTTTCACAGCGGTCGTCAGCATTTTGGATGCAAACGCGATTGGTTCTTTCTTGCCGTTCGGCGCCGTTTGTGAGATTACTGCTCCAAGACCAGACGGCGAGATCGGCTTTGATGGGTCATAGTGGACCAAACGCATCTTCTGGGCGAGCATCTCCTTCAACCAGGTGAATGCATGGTCACACTCTTTGGACCAGTGCCATTCGACATCCTGTTTTCGCAGGTTATTCTCGCACTTGCTGACCATGTTGCAATCCGTGGTAGATGACAATGCCATAGTTCATCCATTGTAGATCAAGGCGTTCATGTCAAGTTTGAAAACATGGATCCAGTCGATGGCGCACAGGGATGTACCTTCTTTACCAATGACGATCAGCGGCAACATGTGTCATACCATTGCAGGAAATGGCGACAGTGCATTTCCCTTTCGTGGGAATGGGCTGTTGTCCATATCCGAAAAGGCGGATGTTGGCCGGTTTCAGTTTCAGCGATCCGATCCTCTCCCAGATGTGCTGACCCACTAGTGACACAGCCGCACCAGTGTCCACCTGGAACTGTAGATCGACGTTCGAGACCCGCAGCGAAATCCTCGCATTGTCGGTGATTATAGACACTCCGAGCGCTTCAATAGGAATGGTCTCCGCGATTTGGTCGACTGTGTTTTGCTCTTTCTTGCCATTTCTCAGCATTCCTACGGATGGACACACTGCCTGGAGATGACCTTTTCGGTAACAGGCATAACAAACGGACTTGATATACGAGCACTCACGATGATGATGAGCAGTCGAGCCGCACCGGTAGCAGGGTTTAGATCCTCCACCCACAGGGGGACAGTTCTTCTGAAACTGTCCCACCTTCTCCGGATTTGCTCTGGGTCAATCAAGTGGTTTCTGGCATTGGCGTTGCGGACGAGTCTGACGAACTGTATGCACCTCTTGAGGGAGCTTCGACGCTGTTTCGCCGGCCATTTGGTGCAGTTCTTTACTTAGCAGCTCGGCCATCTTAGCACACTGCAGCACATTCTTCAATGAGGCGTCTGATTCCTTGAGAATCACCTGCTGGATGAATGAGTGCCTGCAGCCCATGACCAGTCTATCCCGTAACGCATTGTCTTGGCACTTTTCGCAGCATTGAGTTTTAAAATCACATGCCTTTGCCATGGTGTGAAGTTCGACAAGAAATTCAGTGATCGATTGTCCTTCCTGCTGCACAGTCTGGTAGAAATCAAGGCGAGCTGCGAGGAAATTTCGACTTTCTTCGAAATGCAGCTGCAAAGTCGTTGTGATTTCAGCATATGAGGCTTCAGTTACTTCTTCAGTAAGTATATTTTGAAACAGTGCAAAAGTTTCTGGAGACAGTTTAATGCTGATAAGTGTGAGGTGCTACATCTTGGCAGGACAAATCAAAATAGGACGTACATGGTAAATGGTAGCGAATTGAGGAATGCAGTTGAACAGAGGGATCTAGGAATAACTGTGCATAGTTCCCTGAAGGTGGAATCTCATGTAGATAGGGTGGTAAAGAAAGCTTTTGGTGTGCTGGCCCTTATAAATCAGAGCATTGAGTATAGAAGTTGGGATGTAATGTTAAAATTGTACAAGGCATTGGTGAGGCCAATTCTGGAGTATGGTGTACAATTTTGGTCGCCAAATTATAGGAAAGATGTCAACAAAATAGAGAGAGTACAGGGTAGATTTACTAGAATGTTGCCTGGGTTTCACAAGTTGAACAAGTTAGGTCTTTATTCTTTGGAGCGCAGAAGATTAAGGGGGGACTTGATAGGGGTCTTTAAAATGATGAGAGGGATAGACAGAGTTGACGTAGATAAGCTTTTTCCATTGAGAGTAGGGAAAATTCAAACAAGAGGACATGATTTGAGAATTAAGGGACAGACGTTTAGGGGTAACATGAGGGGGAACTTCTTTACTCAGAGAGTGGTAGCTGTGTGGAATGAGCTTCCAGTGGAAGTGGTGGAGGCAGGTTCGATTTTATCATTAAAAATAAATTGGATAGGTATATGGACGGGAAAGGAATGGAGGGTTATAGTCTGAGTGCAGGTAGATGGGACTAGGTGAGAGTAAGTGTTCGGCACGGACTAGAAGGGCTGAGATGGCCTGTTTCCGTGCTGTAATTGTTATATGGTTATTGATGAACACGAGAGTATTCTTCCTCTGGTCAGTTGTAATTGCCATACTTTCAAAATAAAACTCAGCGCGCATAAAACTCATACGACGACCACCTTTCTCGCTCGGGATCAAAACGATCGAATTGCCGAGACATGTTAGTTAGTTTTAAAAAATCAAAAAATAGGCTCTTATCTGGGTCTTTGGACGCAATCCGAAGTATCCCACTCCTGACACCATTTTCGTGTTTGTTTTCTAGATCTGCACAAAACTTGTGAGTCTTTGATTTACTGGAGGACAGAGGATCTAAGGGGGTAGAGGAACTGAAAGAAATTTTCATTAGGCGAGAAATAGTATTGGGTAGGCGAATGGGACTGAAGGATGATAAATCCCCTGGACCTGATGGTCTGCATCCCAGGGTCCTCAGGGAGGTGGCTCTAGAAATAGTGGACGCATAGGTGATCATTTTCCAATGTTCAATAGATTCAGGATCAGTTCCTGTGGATTGGAGGATAGCTAATGTTATCCCACTTTTTAAGAAAGGAGCGAGAGAGAAAACGGGGAAATACAGACCAGTTAGCCTGACTTCGGTGGTGGGAAAGATGCTGGAGTCAATTATTAAAGAGGTAATAATGGGGCATTTGGGTAGCAGTAAAAGGATTAGTCCAAGTCAACATGGATTTATGAAAGAGATATAATGCTTGACTAATCTTCTGGAATTTTTTGAGGATGTCACAAGTAAAATGGATGAAAGGGTGCCAGTGGATGTAGTGTATCTAGACTTTCAGAAAGCCTTTGATAAGGTCCCACACGGGAGACTGGTGACTAAAATTAGAGCACATGGTATTGGGGGTAGGGTGTTGACACGGATAGAAAATTGGTTGGCAGACCGGAAGCAAAGAGTAGGAGTGAAAGGGTCCTTTTCAGAATGGCAGGCAGTGGCGAGTGGAGTGCCGCAAGGCTCGGTGTTGGGGCCGCCACTGTTTACCATATTTATTAATGATTTGGAAGAGGGAATTAGAAGCAACACTAGCAAGTTTGCGGATGCCACAAAGCTGGGTGGCAGTGTGAACTGTGAAGAGGATGTTAGGAGGTTGCAGGGTGATCTGGACAGGTTGAGTGAGTGGGCAGATGTGTGGCAAATGCAGTATAATATAGATAAATGTGAGGTTATCCACTTTGGCGGCAAAAACAAGGGGGCAGATTATTATCTCAATGGGGTTAGGTTAGGTAAGGGGGAGGTGCAGCGAGACCTGGGCGTCCTTGTACACCGGTCACTGAAAGTTGGCTTACAGGTACAGCAGGCAGTGAAGAAAGCTAATGGAATGTTGGCCTTCATAACAAGAGGATTTCAGTATAGGAGTAAAGAGGTTCTTCTGCAGTTGTATAGGGCTCTGGTGAGACCACATCTGGAGTATTGTGTACAGTTTTGGTCTCCTAAATTGAGGAAGGACATCCTTGTGATTGAGGCATTGCAGCGTAGGTTCACGAGATTGATCCGTGGGATGGCGGGACTGTCATATGAGGAAAGATTGAAAAGACTAGGCTTGTATTCACTGGAGTTTAGAAGGATGAGGGGGATCTTATAGGAACATATGAAATTATAAAAGGACTGGACAAGCTAGATGCAGGAAAAATGTTCCCAATGTTGGGCGAGTCCAGAACCAGGGACCACAGTCTTAGAATAAAGGGGAGGTCATTTAAGACTGAGGTGAGAAAAAACTTTTTCACCCAGAGAGTTGTGAATTTATGGAATTCCCTGCCACAGAGGGCAGTGGAGGCCAAGTCACTGGATGGATTAAAGAGAGAGTTAGATAGAGCTCTAGGGGCTAGTGGAGTCAAGGGATATGGGGAGAAGGCAGGCACGGGTTATTGATAGGGGACGATCAGCTGGCACGAAGGGCACGAATGGCCTCCTCCTGCACCTATTTTCTATGTTTCTATATTAACTGAAGTCTTTAATGTTTTACTCAATGCATGCAGCAATACGTCAAAATGGCTGCACCCGAGACTTCCGGTGGGGGCGACATGTTGGAGTAGTCGCACTTTTCCACGCTCCCGACCTTTTTCACCTCCAACTTTTATTACAGCTCAGTCTAAGTTTTTTAACCACCCACAACATTTAAACATCATTGTCAGTACCTCTCTATGCTGTAAAGATGCCAAACAAAGGAAAGAAAGCGGAGCAAAAGACAGAAGACCCGACGACCATCTAGCAGCCATGTTAACAGAACATAAGGTATTGTTACTGGCAGAATTCAACACTGCGTTTACCAAATTGGAAACGAAGCTGGACAATATCCAGACCACTATGTTAGACCACCAACACCGTCTCTCGTCATTAGAGTCTTTTGCCGCTACCACTAGCCAAGATATGCGAGCTATAACGTTAATGTTAACTACGGTGACCGAAGAGAACGCCAAGCTAAAGGCTAAGCTTATCAGCCTGGAAGGCAGGAGTCGCCGAAATAACATAAGGATAGTGGGTCTTCCCGAGAATATCGAGGGCTCCCAAACAACAGAGTTTTTCTCTCAACTTCTGCTCGAGACTCTTGGCGAACACATACTGGAATCAGCCCCGGAGCTAGACCGAGCCCACCGTACGCTAACAGCCAAGCCAAGCCCTGGTGAGAAACCCAGAGCAGTTGTGATCTGCTTTCATAGATACCAGACCCGTGTGTTGGTGGTACGTGAGCCTCGGAGGCAGAAGGGTAAGCTGAAATACAAAGATACCCCGTTCCACATTTTCGAAGACTACTGTCCCGAGATAGTTGAACAACGCTTCGCGTACCGAGACGTTATGAAGGAGCTGTATAACCTGGGTTTCAAACCCTCCCTTCTTTATCCAGCCAAGCTGTTCATAATGTCCGGGGAGGGAAAGAGGCGATGACTAACATCTCCCGAGGACGCTCAGGATTTCATCTCATCTTACTGTCGACGCAGACCGGGACCCACAGATGACTGACTTCGTTCAGTACGTCTATATTCGAGTGGCACAGGGGCCCGGTTAACCTATGGTTACGTGGACTAACTTTAGCCTGACTGTTCCTAATAACTAGCTATGGTTAGCGTTCAGCATTGCTGATTATGCTAGACCCCGGTTTCGAAATGTATGAGGCTGGTAAGAAATCACCAGGATTTGTGAATATTTTATATCAACTTTTTCTTATATTGTCTAGGTATAATCGTGCTTGAGGGGTCCCTCACCAGCATATGCTATAAAGCTGGGCTCAAGGGACCCACTTTGTGGTTTGTGATTTGGTCTCTGCCTTCCTGTTCTTAGCAGCTGGCCGTTAACGCTGTCAGCACCTGGCTAGTTTGCTTATGCTAATCTTCATAACGAACTGTCTGGGGCTGATAAGAGCTCATTACAGCCAGGGCTGTGTTATACAAATCTTATCTTATACATTTTTTGTTTAACAAAACATAATTGATGCCTTTAGCATTGCGCTTTAATCCAACAGCCCAGTTTGTAATTTGCTAACTTCTCCAACGCCAACTCTCTCTTTATACTTTGTCGATTTTAAGACATACTATGCAACACCAAAGGAAGTTATTCTGGCTCCACTTACACGTTAGCCGGTTTATTCAGTATCACCATTTTGTTAATATGCTTTGTTTAAAGGTGACTATCATCATTGCTATTATTACTATTAGTGTTAGCAATGGTACTGGCAGTGCAACCACTATGGTTATTATTTTAACTTTGCATTTATCAATGTATGTTTATCTTACTTTATTCCTACTCTCTGTTTTTCAAATTATTATCATCATCGTCATTATTACTATTACTATACTTATTTTATTTCATGTTACCTTATCGACACTGAGTGACTCCGTCGCTTTGGGAAACTGTGATATAGGGAGTTAAGATCGGATATCTCCATGCGGAAGCGAGGGCAACACACCTTGGTGCAATGGGCACTTAAGGTTCAGTTGAGACATGGGGGATCTCAGGTCTGGGGACTCAGGTTTGAAAGATGGTTAAATGATATGTGTTCCACTTGTTTGCCGTGTGTGTATGTTTTTGTTCTTGTTTTTTAGTTTTTTTGTTTTTGCTTTATTTTACTTCACATATATATAATGTGAAGTAAAATAAAGCAAAAACAAAAAACCCCCCAAAAAACAAGAATAAAAACATACACACACGGCAAACAAGTGGAACACATATCATTTAACCATTTAACCAATATATATATATATTTCCCCCCCCTCCCCCTCCCCACTCTCGGTAGCTGGCTTCGATGCGCTCTTCCGTCTCGTTTTGCAGAACTACAGCGCATTACCCATATAGCTAAAAATGGCCAACACAAACGATACTCTTAGATTTGTCTCGTGGAACATGAGAGGCATGGGAAGTCCTACCAAAACTGATACGATCTTGGCCCATTTGCAACAGCTCAAAGGCGATATATTCTTTATCCAAGAGACCCACCTTCGCAACAGAGAGGTAACACGGCTTAAGAGAGGCTGGATTAGTCAACTATTTCACTCGAAATTTAATAATAGGGCTAGGGGCACCGCTATCCTGATTCGTAAGAACATTAAGTTCGAACCACAGAAAACTGTGGAAGACCCTGCTGGTCGCTTTGTCATAGTGTCGTGCAAATTGCAAGACACACCTGTCATATTGGCAAGCATTTATGGACCCAACTGGGATGACAGCTCATTTATAACTAAATTTTTTACATCTCTCCCAAATATTGAAAATTACCATGTCATTGTGGGTGGAGATTTTAAACTTGGTCCAAGATCCTATACTGGATAGATCTTCGAATAAAGCCTCTACTTTAACTAAATTCGGTAAGACTCTGCATGTTCTAGCCAAACAATTGGGGCTCACAGATCCATGGAGATTTATATTCCCCACGACTAAATTATTTTCATTTTTCTCCCACGTACATCGTACGTTTACCCGTATAGACTTCTTTCTCTTAGATAATAGATGGCTTTCCAAAATCAAATCCAGTGAGTACCATAGCATCGTAATATCAGATCATGCTGCGACCTCCCTTGATCTTCATTTTCGTAAACGAATTAACTCCTCATTATTAGCAGAGGCTCACTACATGCAATTCTTGCACTCCCAAATCACCCTATATTTTGAGCTGAATGACTCGCCGGACATAGAAAGAGGTATACTTTGGGAAGCTTCAAAAGCCTATATTAGGGGCCAACTCATTTCCTTTATCTCCAACCTGAAAAGAACCGAGACGTTCCAAACGGCAGATCTGTTACAAAAAATAAAGGACATTGATGACAAATATGCATCTGACCCAAACCCTAATCTCTATAGAGAACGCCTTAGGCTACAAACGCCTTAGAACGCCTTAGTCTACAAACAGACTTTGACCTCATATCCATTAATAAAGCCAAACTACGACTGCTTAAATCTAGGCAACACTTTTTTGAATCTGGGGATAAAGCTGGAAAGCTTTTGGCCCATCAGGCCAGAACAGAGGCGACTTCACGGCTAATTCCAGCCATTAGATCCAGCTCAGTGGAGACTCATACTGATCCTCTCAGAATTAATGAAGCATTTGCTAAATTCTACACTGAACTATACACTTCCGACTGTCCCCCCACTGCAGGTGACATGTTCAGTAGTATGACGCTTCCTCGATTTGACGAAGAAGCCATGAGAGACTTGGGTGGTCCCATAACTGTAGCTGAGGTCCAAGCAGCCATCACATCGCTGCAAAGCGGAAAGTCACCCGGCCCTGACGGCTTCTCTGTAGAATATTACAAAGCTTTCTCTGACCTCCTCGCACCAGTCCTGAGAGATATGTACAATGAGGCGTTTTTACATCGTCGCCTACCGCCCACCTTGTCGTGGGCTACCATCTCCATAATTCTTAAAAAGGAGAAAGATCCCCTGCTTTGTGGTAGCTATAGACCAATCTCACTCCTGAATGTGGACCTCAAAATCCTTTCTAAACCCCTTGCGCTTCGTCTTCAGCGAGTGATGCCCTCTATTATCTCGTTGGATCAAACAGGGTTTATACCTGGCCGACAGTCTTCCCATAATACTAGGCGTCTCCTTAACATCATTCACTCTTCGAGTAATGATACCCCGGAGATGGTGGTCTCCCTCGATGCCGAAAAGGCCTTCGACACGGTCGAGTGGAGGTACCTATATGAAGCGATGGATAGGTTTGGCCTCGGTAACAGTTTTATTCTCTGGGTGAGCCTATTATATTTGTCCCCGGTGGCCTCAGTACAAACAAACGACATACTGTCGCCCCACTTCACACTTCAGAGAGTTACCAGACAGGGTTGCCCATTATCTCCACTCTTGTTTGATGTCGCGATAGAACCCCTGGCCGTCTGGTTACGCGCAGAGAAGGGCTTTAAAGGTATTACATGGTTTGACACAACTCATAAAGTCTCATTGTATGCGGATGACCTGCTCCTGTACATCTCGAACCCAGTCAGTTCTCTCCCTGTGATTATGAATATTTTAGAACGGTTTGGTGCATATTCTGGTTATAAATTTAACTACCAAAAGAGTGAGCTATTACCGATTAACTTACCGGCTAAGCAGCTCCCTCGCTCTTTAACCTCATTCAAAAGGGCAGAGGATGGGTTTCGCTATCTCTGCGTTTTTATCACAATACCCTTATCTGATATGTTCCGCACAAACTTTTTGCCTCTGGTTGAGAAAGCCGAAAAAAATTTTGATCGCTGGTCAGTCTTACCCCTATCCCTCGTGGGCCGGATAAATCTGGTTAAGATGGTTGTCCTACCCAAATTCCTGTATCCTTTCCAGCATGTCCCCATACTTATCACCAAATCTTTTTTTGACAAATTAGAAAGGACAATATCTAAATTCTTATGGGGTAGCAAACCGGTCAGAATCCGAAAGGCGATACTGCAGTCGCCTAAGAGTGATGGCGGTTTGGCCCTCCCTGATTTTAGGCGATACTACTGGGCAGCTAACTTGCAAAAACTCCTGTATTGGATGAATGATGATTGCGAGTACCCACCGATCTGGGTATATATGGAAAAGGCGAGTTCACGTCTCCCATTGCGGTCTGTCCTATGCTCCCAACTCCCCCTTTCTATAACATCTGTGGGTGCAGGCCCAATTGTGTCCCTTTCGCTCAAGATATGGAGTCAATTTAGGAAAAACCTCGGTTTACAGGGTCCTTCCATCTTGACCCCACTGCTTAAAAATCACGTTTTTAAACCTTCAAGTATAGACCACGCATTTAAAACCTGGCATAGTAATGGCATCAGTAGTATTAAAAACCTATATAAGGATGGTATCTTCTCATCTTTCGCGGAGCTCTCGTCTAACTACAACCTCCCAAACTCCCACCTTTTTTGGTTTTTCCAGATTAGGGATTTTGTGAAGAAGACATTTCCCTACTTCCCAAATCGCCCTCCTGAAACCCTGACTGATATTATCTTAGCTTTAGACCCCAATCGGAAGAAATGCATCTCTATTTTGTATAATTTGCTAGGGTCGGTTTTATTGAAACCTCATACCTCATTAAAAGCTGCGTGGGAGGGAGAGCTGAATACGCAATTAACAGACCAGCAATGGGACTCTGCCTTGGATTTGATCCACTCTTCTTCCATATGCGCTCGTCATGGCCTAATCCAATGCAAAGTCCTTTACAAAGTCCACTATACAAATGCAAGATTAGCTAGAATGTACCCAGCTGTCAATGACACCTGTAACAGATGTAGTCAATCTCCTGCCAACCATGGCCACATGTTTTGGTCTTGCCCTAAGCTAGCAGCCTTTTGGAGGAGTGCTTTTGAATTGATAAGCAGAGCTTACGACCAGACTATTCTTCCAAATCCAATGTCAGCCATTTTCGGTACCCCTCCCAATACCAACCTCTCTGTTGCGGTGAAACGGGTCCTAGCTTTTACAACCTTGTTAGCCCGGAGACTGATCTTGCTTAGTTGGAGGCTCACCTTTCCCCCGACACACGCCCGTTGGATTAAGGAGGTGCTTTACAATCTGAAACTTGAAAAACTTAGGTTCTCTCTCAAAGGCTCTACCAAGACATTCCTAGATACATGGAACCCTTTCTTTGAACTGGTTAACTCTCTTACCTTGTCCCCGGACTCGGAAGAGGACTGAGTGTTCTCCATCATCGTTTTGTTCTACAGCAGCTGCTTTCCCCTTAATCCCCCCCTCCCTACAATTGTTTATTTAGATATATATATATATATATATATATATATATATATATATTTTCTATTTTTATTTTTATATAGCACATTTTGTTTCGTCTATTCTACCATTTGTGTGTGGATGTGTACGTATGTGAGTGTTGTTTGTCCCCGTTTGGCTCCGACCTGACTTGGGTGGGTTGAAGGTGGGTAAGGGTAAGGGTTTTGAGGATCGCTTACATACTGTTGTACAATTATGCCTTGATTATTACTGTCTTATTATTGTATGTATGTAAATTGCCGTGAAATTCAAATAAAAAGATTAAATTCAAAATGGCTGCACCCACGCACACACAGACAGGAGAGAACTATATACAAAACATCTCCCTTTGTCCTGTGCAGCTGCTGCACGGGAGGAGCAACGGGTCCTCCCACCCCACACAGTCCACCAAACTTTACAATTACATTCCAGAGTTTGGAAACAGGTGGCTCTGGAGACTGCATTAGTTGCTGTAGTTCCTCAACTACCTCCTCTGGCAACTCGATACAAGCTGGAGTAACGCAGTGTCTCTAGAGGGAAGGAATGGGTGATGTTTCGGGTCAAGACCCTTCTTCAGACTCGTCCCACTTAACAAAGTTATTTTCCTCTGGCAGTTCATCCCATATATATACTACGCTCTGTGGTAAAAGTTGGCCCTCGAGTTCCTATTGAGTCGTTCTCTCACATTAAACTTATGTCCTCTGGTTCATGATTCCCCTACTCTGGGTAAACGACAGTGCATCTACACTATCTATTCCACTCATGATCTTGTACACCTCTATAAAATAGTAAGATTAAATGAGAACTTACCAGTTTGAAGTTTGATCTTTATTTTATGAGGAGTTACGGTGAGCGATTACATGAAGAAGCCCCGCCAGGGCGCATGCGCGTCAATCTTCAAAGCAGTGGTGTGAAATCACAGGTAACAAACAGTCGAAGTAACATAGTAACTCAAAAGATTAAGGACAAAGGACAAAGGACATTTATTGTCACATACACCAAATGGTGTAGTGAAATTTGTTCTTGCCATGCAGCACAAATAGACACAACATTAAAGAAATTTAACATAAAACATAAAAACATCCCCCCACAATCGATCCCACTGTGGGGGAAGGCACAAAGTCCAGTCCATATCCCCTTGTCTGGCCTATATAGGCCTCCACAGTCGCCGCTACGGGGGCCGATGTTACAGGCCCTTCTTCGCCGGGTGATGGTACTCCGGCGTCGGGAGAACCCTCTCAGCAGCTTGGGACACCTGGAACAGCCGTCTCCCTACTGGAGTCCGCGGCTTCCTAAGCCGACAGGCCGCGCTCGATGGAGCTCCACCACTGCCGATCTCGTCGCGAGATCCCAGGCTCCCGATGTAAAGTTCAGCGCCGCTGACCGCTCCAAAGACCTGCAGCTCCGCTATGTTCACCAGCGGTCTCAGCTCACCGGAGTTCCAGCGCAGTGGCCCGGGCAAGGCATCGCCCGCTCCGCTCCGCGATAGCGAACACCGCCGAAGCCGAGGTTCTGGGCGGTGTTCTCAGGAAAAGCCGCTCCAGGCCCGCTATTAGGCCGCGAGGACAGGTCGAAAGTGCAGCCCAGAGAAAAGCTGCCTCTCCGACCAGGTATGGACCCTAGAAAGTAGTTTTCCCCTTCCCCCCCCACCTCCCACATAAAAAAGAATAGAACTCTTAAAAACAAAACAACTAACAAAATTTTTTTTTAAAGATGAAAACGGACAGCTGCAGGCTGGGCAGCCATACCACACAGGACGGCGCCCTCTAGATTAGAACTACCAGATGACCTTTGTGATATGAGGGCCGGGAGCGGTGGGCACGTAATTGCTCACCGTAACTCCTCATAAAATAAAGATCAAACTTCAAACTGGTAAGTTCTCGTTTAATCTTACTATTTTACTTCGGAGTCACGTGAGTGATTCCGTGAAGATTTCAAACCTCTGTGATTTCATGCCGCAGATGTAAATCCATACGACACACTGCCTCAGTTGACACAGGATGAAGAAATAATGTATTCAACATAATTTAAAGTATACATGTTAATGTTTTAATAAACAAAAAAGAAACAATGACGACCCCGCTCTCCCAGGGGAAATTATAAAACAGAACTCAAAATAGAATGCCCAAATATTTCCAGCATGAGGACAAGTTTATTATAAAACTGTTGAAATGTCCCTTCATTGGACCATCCTGCGGCCACGAGGATTTGGTCTAAATGGACATCCAGCTGCCGATGTTGATGCCGCCCTGGTGGAGTACGATTTAAAAACATCAGTGTCCACGCCAGCACAATCTAAAACTTGTTTCAGCCACCTAGAAATGGTCTGAACCGACACCTTCTTATGAGTTTTTTTGTGACTGATGAGCATCATAATTTCAGAGCCTCTAAGGCTCTTATTGACCTCGATATACTGTTGTAGGTGCGTGACTACACATAGCCGTAGATCAATGGGATATGCCATAAAGCTCAGTTTGATCCCAGACGTCCCTGGCCTACTCTGCTTGATTAAATCATAAACATAAAATGTAATGTTATTTACAGAAGAAACCATGCTGTCCAGTCGTAATTTTTGCAACGTCTGGACACGCTGCGCTGAAACGAGCGCCATGAGCATGACTATTTTAAGAGTTAGTCTTTGCAAAGACAGAGATGTAATTGGAGCCCATTGACAAAGTAGTGTGAGAACTATGCTCACATCCCAGATTTCCATATACCTAGGCTTAGGAGGATTACAGTTAAAAAATACCCTTCATAAATCGGGATACTAATGGATGAGACCCAACAGAATGTTGTCCCGATCCCTGCCATAAATAAGACGATAAGGCACTCCTGGCACTATAACTTAGTTGCTCATCAAAATATAATGTGGCAAGGAACTCCAACACATCAGATATGCTTGCAGAATGATAGGAAATATTTTGACTGTAAGCAGAAAATCTCCATTTCTTGATATGAGATACATATTGTTTCTTAGTACTATCCCTCCAGGCGGCAGTGATCACATCCACCGTACGACCCGACAGTCCGAGCTCCAGCAACGGTCTTTTCAGAATCTGCAAACTAACAGATTACTACGATCATGTAAAGGATGACTCTCTCCTGTCACAGGGTGAACCAACAGTTTGCTACATTTGGGAACAACCATAAAAGGCTGTGATCAGTCTCAGAACGAGTGGGAACATTGGTTGTGTAGGCCTGTCGGGGACTACTAAAACGCCTGAGGTGGAATCCTGCTCAATCTTAATGAGACATCGACTGATGAGGCAGAATGGGGAAAAGCATATTAGAACATACTACCCCAATGTAGCGAGAATGCATCTACCGCTACTGCCCCTGGATCCTGCTCCCACGAAACATACTTTGGTAACTGGTGGTTTAATCTGGATGCAAACAAATCAATATCTCGCAAACCATACCTAGCGACCACATTTTTAAACATTTCCGGATTCAACATCCACTCTGTGTTGTCTTTGAATTTTCGTGACCTGGTGTCTGCCACCATGTTATATCTACCTGGTAAGTAGATAGCTGAAATCCAGATGTTTCTTGCAATACACCCATGCCAAATAAGGTTTACCAGCTTATCACATGATACCGACTTGATTCCGCCCATGTGATTGACATATGTAACTGCTGTGGTGTTATCAATCTGGAGCTGAACATGCAATTCATGCATAGTAGAACAATACGCTTTTAAGCCATAGAATGCTTCCAGCAATTCTAAAAAGTTAATACCATGCGCCTGAAGAATTAATGCCTCATGCATATTCCATCTGCCACCGCAGCTAGAATTGGTATCAGTGGCTCCCCATCCAAGGCACTCACATCAGTTTGTAAAACTACTGACGGTTGATTAGCCAGAATTTTACTAGAACAACGTAAAACATTTGTTATCCACCACTGTAACTCCGTAATGGCTTCAACTGGCAAACGCATGAGTCTATTGAAATGACCTGCATGTGTTTTTAGTGCCTGTTCTTTAGCACGTTGCAAATTGTGATAATGCAAAGGCCCAAATTGTACTCCAGGGAAAGCAGCCACTAATTTGCCAATTAGACTAGCCACTTGTCGAATGGAGGCTTGCTGCTCATCAACAAGATTGGTGCAAGCTTCCATTAATTCTAATCTCTTGCCTATAGGCAGACTCACTAACATGTGAGTTGAATCAATAGTGAATCCCAAATAATTAATGATTCTAGATGGTATCAATTTTGATTTAGCTGGATGGATGACAAACCCCAACTTCTGGAAAAACATATGTTTAGTGACTGACACAGATAATTCAGCTGACTCCTGAGTCTTGCCTATGATTAGAACATCATCCAAATAGGCCATCACAATATGACTCTGAGCCCGGAGAAAACCCATCAATTTTGTAAATAGTCTAGGAGCTGAGGTTAACCCATTAAGCAATGCTTTAAACTGGCACAATTGTCTCATCCAGCTAAATTTCAAATATCTCTGGTGATTGTAATGAATTGGTACAGAATAATATGCATCTTTCAGATCTATACATGCCATATATCCTTTAGAAACTAATTGTTTAGCAGTGACGAATGTTTCCATTTTGAAATGTTTATACTGGACATAGGAATTAAGTCGAGTTAAATCAAGAATGATTCGACACCCACCATCTTTCTTTTGTCTAGGAAAAATATTAGACACAAATTGGCTTATACTCGCTAGAATTTAGGAGATTGAGAGGGGATCTTATAGAAACGTACAAAATTCTTATGGGGTTGGACAGGCTAGATGCAGGAAGATTGTTCCCGATGTTGGGGAAGTCCAGGACAAGGGGTCACAGCTTAAGGATAAGGGGGAAATTCTATAAGACCGAGATGAGGAAAAACTTTTTCACACAGAGAGTGGTGAATCTCTGGAACTCTCTGCCACAGAGGGTAGTTGAGGCCAGTTCATTGGCTATATTTAAGAGGGAGTTAGATGTGGCCCTTGTGGCTAAAGGGATCAGGGGGTATGGAGAGAAGGCAGGTACGGATACTGAGTTGGATGATCAGCCATGATCATATTGAATGGCGGTGCAGGCTCGGTGCCGAATGGCCTACTCCTGCACCTATTTTCTATGTATCTATGAGATTGATGAACCGATTTCTCTATTACCCCTTTGTTAAATAAGGTCGTAATTTCAGCGTTTACCTGTAAAGATTCTGATTGTGAAAACACCAAAGTCCGACTTGGTGTATGTTGTGTGGGTGAACGTAATTTAAAAATGAACTCAATTTGGAACCCCAGAATACTCTCCAGTATAAACGGATCTGATGTTATGGAGCACCATTCATTGAAGAACAACTGCAATCTACCCCCAACTTGTGACTGCTCCATATATGGCATTTTTAGACATGAACCAGATCCACCTACCTCCATAGTCGCTGGTGGATACCTTTGCCTCTGAGTTCTGGAGGGAATAAATGTTGGGTTACGCCAATTGCGCACATATGGCAGAGCCCGGCTAGGTCCTTGGCCTGAGCCAGCCGCAGTGAACCGTCTATAGGGGTGTACTCGGCGAAATGGAGTTTTACCGGTCGGATGTGCTTTAATAAGACCGACCGTCTTCGCCTCGTCATCCAGTTCTCTGACCTGTTTTGACAGATCCTCTCCAAACAACACGTTCGGCGGCTGCACATTGGTTGCTCTGCACAAAGCAGCAAACTTTGGGTTGAGAGTTGGTCTTATTGCATTTTTCCGAAGACAATTAATTTCAAAAAGTGCATTGCACATAAGTGCCAACGTATCCTGTTGAATATCAGACAGGGGCATACCATCGACTGATCTTGCAAATGAAGTAATGCCTGACCCAAGCAGCTTTAAGATCTTTTGGAGCCTAAACTCCTGGGCTCTGATGCTGACATCCATCTGCCCCCAAATGGCACGGTTAACAGTAGGCACTTTTATTGAGGCACAGTTAATAGGTGTCTCGTACTTTTTTACTGTTTCTTCCATCGTTAAATCCTGTAGCTGATGGGACGCCATATAATTAATAGTCTTGGCCAGGTTTTCTCCCAATGGCTCACTAGTTCCTGTTCATATGGTGAATTTAGATGCTATGTCCATCACCTCTGACTCTTGGCTGTCATGCCTTGGGGTATGCCGCTCAGCCATACCTCCAACCTCAGGGTCAGAATAAATTTGCCCTGGTAAGCTCACCTCTTCACTGAGGGAGACATTTAGCAGCCCTTCGAGAGGCGCTGCCGCCATGGGCCCCCAAGACGACCCGCGGATATAATGCTCCCCTTCACGGAGCAGATCTTCCCTATACAGCCCTCTAGTAGAAGCTGCTGCCACGGGCCCATGGGGTGAGCCACGGGAATAAAGTTCCTCTTGGAACATATCACGATGGAGCAACCTCTCGATTAGGTGCTCCGCCTTTCCTAGACGTCCAGAGAACTTGCTGATATTGGGAGGAGAATCCTCCTGGCCTGACTCCTCAGAGTCCACGGGCCTCACTGATTTTTTCGTGGCTTTCCTCCCTAGTGGAGTAGCCATGGTGCTTTCAATCGGCACCGGAATAGCTGCCGCTGGCTGAACTGCCAGCGGCTCAGAAGGTGAAATGGATGCCCGCCCGCTGTCTGTCTTCTCCAGCTGTTTTCCGGCGGCGCGCCTCAGCCTTCCTTTCACTGTCTTTTCCATAGTCCTGCTAGCTCCTGCAAACCAGACTTGCAGACCGCAAAAGACGCCCACAGTGAGTTTTTAAAACTTACCTGCGGGTTTTTACTTACCGCTGGTAGAGCTGTGCCCTAGCCAGCCTGTCGTTGCGCCATGCGTCTGACGTAATGACGTGCATGCGCCCTGGCGGGGCTTCTTCACGGAATCACTCACGTGACTCCGAAGTAAAATCACCTCTCATCATATAACCATATAACAATTACAGCCTGCGCTTGGTCTCACCGATGTAAAGAAGATGACACCTGGAACAGCGGATACTGGAGATGAGGTGAACCTCTGCCTCACCTGGAAAGACTGTTTGGGTCCTTGGATGGAATCGAGGGGGGAGGTAAGGTGACAGGTGTTGCATCTCCTGTGGTTGCAGGGGAAAGTACCTGGGGAGGGGGCGGTTTGGGTAGGAAGAGACGCGTTGACCAGGGAGTTATGGAGGGGACGGACTCTGCGGAATGTAGAATGCGGTGGAGATGGGAAGATATGTCCAGTAGTGGGATCCCTTTGGAGGTGGCGAAAATGTAGGAGGATTATATGTTGTATGCGATGGCTTATGGGGTGGAAGGTGAGGACAAGGGGGGGACTGTCCTTCTCACGAAAAGGGGGAGGGGGATTAAGTGCCGAGCTGCAGGATATTGAGGAGACTCTAGTGAGAGCCTCATCTATAATGGAAGAGGGGAACCACCGTTCCCTAAAGAATGAGGACATCTCAAATACCCTTGTGTGGAAAAACTCATCCTGGGTGCAGACGTGGCGTAGAAGGAAGAATCAAAGATTATTGAGCTGAGCAAGATGCGCCACTCAGCGAAAAAAGCGTAGTATGACATGGGTGATTGTTGACGCCATTTTATTGGGCTGCCTCTACTACCGTCATAGCGTCTACATCTAAATCTTCATCTCACTGCTCTGCTATCAATTGCTCTAATCGTCAATGTAGACGACCCGACCTGTCATTCTTTAGGTTCCCCAATAAAAAAGAAAGGTGAGAAAATATTATTATTTTCTGTCGATATTATTCTGTCCTGAAAATATTATTTTCTGTTGTACCATCAACGGTCATTGGGAAACTAGGTTTGTCGGTACATTAGAAAGTTATTAGAATGATTTTAAATAGATCTTTACTTACCACAATAATAAAGTCATCAATTTTAACACTTCTGTACATTTTTGGTTTTGTTCTTGTAAGGCAGGGGTCTCCAAAATATGGCCCGCGGGACACATTAGGCCCACCACGAGATTTTTCGAGCTCAGATTCGAGTCCGGGAATGTGGCGGCTGTTACCGGTTATGTCCCTGGAATTGTCGAGACATCACAAGCAAAGATCACAAGTCCGCCATGAAGAAGGGTGCAATTAAAGATAATAGAACTCCGCTCT
>JAXLNO010003197.1:32500-44661 GCA_038087875.1 Malacoraja senta
TAGTTATAAAATATTCAGTTGGGCAATTGGGATGAGGACTGGTTAATGCAGTTTAATGTGGTTAAGTGTGTGATGTTGCATTTTGGAAAGACAAACCAGGGCAAGAACTTCATAGAGAATGGCAGGGCTGTGCGGAGTATTGTACAGCAGAGGGATCTAGAATTGCAGGTACATAGTTCCTTGAAAGTGGTATCACAAGCTGCTCTAAGAATCTATCTCAAAGGCACTCTACAAATTCCCTTTCTTGGGCTACGGTACCAACCTGCATATTAAAATCTCCCATGACCACCGTATCATTGCCTTTCTAACATATCAATTCTATCACCTGATGTAATTTGTATCCTTTATCCTGGCTACTGTTTGGGGGCCTGAACATAACTCCCATCAGTGTCTTTTTCCCCTTGCAATTTCTCAGCTCTATCCACAATGACTCTGCATCCTCTGACACTTTGTCAGGTTTCATTCCTTACCAACAGTGCTACCCCATCCCCTCTGCCCAGCTGTCTGTCTTTCCTTATTTTCCTTTCAGTGCCGAATTAACCATTGAAGATGGGGTCATCATGAAGTGCCACAAAGCAGTTATCCTGGTCTAACTACCAAAGGAGTACGTCGGCATTGTGCACAGGGGGCATCCTGGGGCAGAAGCCACGGAAAGAAGAGCAAGGGGCATAGTCTTCTGGCCTGAAATGACGGATGATATCAACCAGGAGGTACAATCATGTTCTGTGTGCAACGGTACAAAGCCACACCAGCAGAGAGAACCACTTCAGCTGCATCCAGTTCCAGAATTGCCTTGGTCGATGGTGGCAACGGACATCTTTGAATGGCACAATGAACAATACCTGGTGCTAGTAGACTCATATTCTGGCTGGTACAAAATTGACCTGCTTCGCACTACTACTTCAGCAGCGGTTATTACAAAGCTAAAGAAATACTTTTCGGTCCATGGAGCACCACATACTCTCATATCAGACAACACTGCGCAGTTCACAAGCCAGCGCTTTAAATACTTCGCTACACAGTGAGACTTTACTCATGTCACCAGCAGCCCCGAGTATCCCCAATCTAATGGATTAGCTGAACGAGCAGCCTGCAGCGCAAACAAGTCATGGAAAAATCTTGCAGAGAACGATCACACGTTTTCTTAGATCTCCTTAATCTCAGAAATGTGCCACATGACACAACACTTGGATCTCCAACACAAAGACTGATGTCAAGGCAAAGACTTACTACCCTCCCAGTCTCAAAGAAACTGCTGGAACCATACATGTGTAAGACTCAAGAGGTTCAGGCTCAAGTTTTCAATAAAAGGCTGCCACAGAAGGCGGGTTATGATCAATCAAGTCGACCACTCCAGCTTTTGATGGAAGGACATGTTGTCCGGTTACAGACCCGAAGAAGGCTACAATCATGTGGGCATGGTAAAGGAGATATGCCAGGAACCCAGATCTTACATTGTTAAATTAGAAGGAAGGTTCTACAAGGTTCTTGAAGGAATCAAAGACACATTTTGCCCGTAGACGAGCCTGCACCAACACAGTAAAGTCCATTCGATGTTACCACTGATTACCCGGATACAGGAATGGGGTCAGAAGATGAGAATGTTCTCATGAGTGATTGTCATGTAACAAGTCTCAGGTTCAGGTGCCTGTGTTTGTGCCTGTGGTTAAATCGCCTGTGAAGAATACCACGGAGGGGTTTTACAGGACATGCGCAGGACGTGTTTGCAAGCCAAATCCTAAATACAAAGACTGAATGTTTTCTTCATGACAGTTATTAATTGGTATTGCTTCGCTTCGCTCAAGTTATTAATTAGTATGTCATTTAATTCATTTTGTTTAAGCTTTGTTATAATTAAATGAATGTATGTTTGGTTTTGTTTCATGGGGTATGAGAAAGAGGATTAGATCAGTCACTATATTCCTAATCCATGTCGGGTATTCGTACAGACTGTTCCTGGAGTATGTTATCTAGCGCATGGAAGCCATCCAGGGGCAGTTCAGATAGGGAGTGTTCAGGAGGAAAATAGAGGCTTTGTCAATAGTCTGTTGCCTCGTGGTTATTAAAAAACTTATTATGGAGTTAAACTACTTGTCGTCATTCACACAACTTCATACAAGATGATCCTCTTCAAGTTAACCACAGGTTTGCCCCTTGCCCATTATTAAAACAACTCAAATACAGGCTGTATGGTCGTGAGAGGTCTTCTATGGTCGTGAGAGATCACCTGCGACATGTCGCCAGGGGTCGCCTGGATGGTCGGGAGAGGTCTCCAAAGTCGTAGCGTCTTTCTGGTCGCCGCTGAATCAAGTCAAGTCAACTTTATTTGTCACATACACATACAAGATGTGCAGTGAAATGAAAGTGCCAATGCTGCAGATTGTGCAAAAAACTACAGAACAGAATAGAACAGAATCAGTATTTACATAATAGAAAAAACCCAGCAATTTTAAAAAGACACAACACAACAGTAAATTAGTACAGTAAATTAGTCCCTGGTGAGATAAGAGTTTACAATCCTGATGGCCTGTGGGAAGAAACTCCGTCTCATCCTCTCTGTTTTCACAGCATGACAGCGGAGGCGTTTGCCTGACCATAGCAGCTGGAACAGTACATTGCTGGGGTGGTAGGGGTCCCCCATAATGTTGCTGGCTCTGGGTCAGCACCTTCTGATGTAGAGTTCCTGCAGGGGGCGAGTGTAGTTCCCATAGTGCGTTCGGCCGAACGCACTACTCTCTGCAGAGCCTTCTTGTCCTGGGCAGAGCAGTTCCAAAACCAAATTGTGATGTTGCCAGACAAGATGCTTTCTACAGCCCCCGAGTAGAAGCACTGAAGGATCCTCAGAGAGAATCTGAATTTCCCCAGCTGCCTGAGGTGGTAAAGGCGCTGCCTTGCCTTACTCACCAGCGCGGCAGCGTGTGATGTCCATGTCAGATCCTCTGTGATGGGGACTCCCAGGTATTTAAAGCATCTCACCCTATTCACAGTAGCCCCACTTATCTCCAGTGGCATATACGTCCTCGGATGTTGTGCTCTTCTAAAGTCCACAATCAGCTCCTTAGTTTTTATGACATTCAAGAGAAGGCTGTTGTCCTGACACCAGGGTGCCAGATCAGCCACCTCCTGCCGGTTGGCCTTCTCATTGTTATCGGAGATCAGGTCCGCCACCACAGTGTCATCAGCAAACTTGATTAAGGGAGTTGGAGCTGAACCTGGCCACACAGTCATGTGTGTACAGGTAGTACAGTAGGGGGCTGAGGACGCAACCCTGGGAGGATCCTGTGTTCAGGGTGAGAGTGCTCGATGTATGTCTTCCCATCTTGACTACCTGGGCCCTGTTGGTGAGAACGTCCAAGACCCAGGCACACAGGGGAGTGTTAAGCCCCAGTTCCAGCAGCTTCTCAGCAAGTCTGGTGGGGACTATGTATTGAAGGCTGAACTGAAGTCAATGAACAGCATCCTCACATAGCCCCCCTTCTGGTTGTCAAGGTGAGAGAGAGCGGTGTGCAAACCTGGGAGACCGCATCGTCCGTGGATCTGTTCCGACGGTATGCGAACTGTAGCGGATCCATGTTGCGAGGGAGGAAGGCCCAGATGTGGTTCTTGATCAGCCTCTCATTTCATGACTATCGAGGTCGGTAGTCATTCAAACAAGCTGGAGAGGCATTCTTTGGTACAGGTACAATGATGGATCTTTTGAAGCAGGCAGGGAGCACTGGAGTTAGCTGAGGAACACAAGACTTAAGTACTCGCCCAGATATACCATCTGGGCCTACAGCTTTCCTCGTGTTCACACATGTCAGAGCCCTCCTCACATCGTGTGTGTACATCCCCAGTAGAGGACCCCCCTCCAGCCTCACTAGCCAGCACGATGGCAGTGTTGTTGTTAGCCGGCGAGCTAGGGGTGATGTTGCCGTCTCGAATCGTGCATAGAAAGAGTTCAGGTCGTCAGCTAGGGAGGTGCCGGCACTTCCGGTTGGGGTGGGGGGGTGGGCTGCTCCGGTAGTTAGTTATAGTCCGTAGCCCCTGCCAAAGGCGTCTGGTGTCCTGCTGCTCCATCTGCGACTCCATCTTGTCCCTGTACCTCGTTTTTGCATCCTTCACCGCCCTTCGCAGTCGGTAGGACTCTACCTTGTAGTCGTCCATATTTCCAGATGCCAGGCCCGAGTTGTAGGCAGCGGTGCGTGCATTCAAGGCAACACGAATGGACCTATCCATCCAGGGTTTTTGATTAGGAAAGATGCTAAACCTTACCGTGGGGACGATGTTATCGGCTATTGTTGCAATGAAGTTCGTGACCGCTTCCGCGAACTCACTGACGTCGCTGGAACTTGCTTGGAACATATTCCAGTCGACATCGCACAGTGCATCCTGCAGCATGACCTCTGACCACCACTTTACGTCCCTCATCACTGCCGCTTGCCGTACTATCCGTTGTTTATACTCCGGCAGCAGGAAAATGGCAGCATGGTCAGATTTTCCAAAAGGAGGGAGCGAAACGGCCTTGTAGCCTTTCCTCAAAGGTGTGTAACAGTGGTCCAAAGTTATTTTCCCCCTGGTGGCACACGTGATGTGTTGGCAGAAGTTAGGCATGACCTTTTTGAGATTTGATTTATTAAAATCCCCAGCCACCACCATAGCCACATCAGGGTTCTTGTTTTGGTATTGACATAGCACATTGTGTAGGGCCGATAGTGCAACTTCTGTCTCCACCTGCGGTGGAATGTAGACGGCTGTGATGACCATTGAGCTGAACTCACGGGGAAGGTAGAATGGACGGCATTAGATCGCCAGATGCTCCAGGTCCGGCGAGCAGGAAAGAGAAAGCGTCTTAATATTTCCAGGGTTGCACCAGTTATTATTGGTCATGAAGCAGACTCCTCCAACCTTGGATATCCCAGATTCTTCCGTTCTGTCAGCACGGTAAACAGTGAAGGACTCGGTTGGGCAGATTACCTGATCCGCCACCAGCGGGGTCAGCCATGTCTCGGTCAGTCAGAGGATGTTGCAGTCTCTTATGTCCCACTGGAATCTGATCCTCGCTCTGAGGTCATCCAGCTTGTTCTCCAGGGACTGGACGTTCGCCAGAAGAATGCTGGGCAGAGGTGGAGGGAAGGCTTGGGCTCTCAGCCTATTCCGAATCCCCCCCCGATCCCCTCGATGTTTTCTCCGGGTTTTTCTCGGAGCCGTGCTCCAATTGTTGCTGCACACTCTTTGGATCTCTGCCGACCACGCTGGATTGGTGAGTACAGTGTTTAAAATGCCTCTGGTTACATTAAAGTTTTGTTTTACGAGAGTTTCCCGGTCGTATGTTGTTAGTGCTAGTGTGTTAGTACATAGAAATAAATTTAAAATGAACACACAAGTTAAAAATACGCACAGTCTCCGTGGAGCTACCACGACGGCAACTGGACCAGGTCGAGCTAACATGTTGAAAATTTCTGCACCTATCACGGGTGCCGGCAGTCGCCTGTAAAGGTCACATAAGTGGGACTGGCCCTTTACAGGTTTGTATGTAAATTGTCTTGAAATGTGTAAATATTCCCGAGTGTGTGTGGAATAGTGTTAATGTGCTGGGATCGTTCGTTTTACTGTTTTACAGATACAGTGCAGAAACAGGCTTCGGCCCACCGAGTCCACGCCGACCAGCGATCCCCGAACATTAACTCTATCCTACACACACGAGGAACAATTTTACACTAACACCAAACCAATTAACCTACGTACCTGGATGTCTTTGGAGTGTGGGACGAAACCGAAGATCTCGGAGAAAACCCACGCGGTCACGGGGAGAATGTAAAACTCCGTACAGACAGCACCCGTAATCGGGATCAAACCTGGGTCTCCGGCGCTGCGAGGCAACTCTACCACTGTGCCACCGAGCCGCCCACTGGTCGGTGCGGAGTAGGTGGGCCAAAAGGCCTATTTCTGCTCCGTATCTCTGAACTAAACTAAATTAAAAGGCCAACACAAAAATGCGTAAGTCAGTGTTATCATATCATTTGAAGAGCTGCAATTTTTTAAGCCAGAGAAAGGATATGGAGAAGGGGAGAGTACCTAATAACAGGTGGGGCACAGGGGTTGGGGGGAGGGGGGGGGGGGGAAGGGAGAGGGTATAATATTTTATAATTCTTTATTCAAAACTTTTTCAAATTACAAAACAAGAGCACTTTGAATTTGGGGATAAACCGCATAAACTTTTGGCTCGCCAGCTAAAAAAAACGAGAAAAGGAACATACTATACCAAAGATCAAATCAGATAAAGGGGAATTATTAACAACACCGAAGGATATTAATAAAAGATTTGCGCAATTTTACGAGAATTTGTATACATCTAAAACGATAATTGATTCCAATAATATCACAAAGTTCTTGGATACCTGTAATCTTCCAAAGTTAGAGCTGAAGGAACAAGAGGAACTGGGTGCACAAATCTCAATTAAGGAATTAGAAGATACAATAAACTCATTAAAAAATGGAAAAACACCAGGCCCTGATGGATTTACTAATGAATTTTATAAAAGCTTTTATGATAAAATAATACCAAGATTACAAAAAAATGTACCAATACGCTTTTAAAAAACGAATACTACCTGATACATTAGCGGAATCAACGATTACATTAATACCTAAGAAAAATAAAGATTTAGAAGAACCTGGCTCATATAGAGCTATAGCATTGTTAAACACAGATCAAAAAATATTAGCGAAAACATTAGCTAGAAGATTAAGTAAATACATTAGTAAATTAATAAACCCAGATCAGACAGGGTTTATCCCTAAGAGATACTCTTCTAATAATATGAGACGTCTACTCAACATAATGCACTCACACAAATCTGAAGATCAAGAATTATCAATTATTTTGCTGGATGCTGAAAAAGCATTTGATCAAGTAGAATGGAATTATATGCATAAAGTATTACAAAAATTTCAACTGGGAGAGAATTTTATTTTATGGATTAAGTTACTATATAACAAACCTACAGCTAGAATACTTACTAATAACATATTATCCTCGAAATTTCAACTATCAAGGGGAAATAGACAAGGATGCTCATTATCACCACAGCTGTTTGCTCTCATTATTGAACCGCTAGCAGAAAAAATTAGAATACACCCTGATATTCATGGATATAATACTAAAGACTCATATAATAAAATATCTTTATACGCGGATGATATATTATTGTATATTACAAAACCTCAAATCACTATACCAAATATATTAAATTTAATTGAAGACTTCGGATCTTTTTCTGGATATAGAATAAATTGGAATAAAAGTGAAATTATGTCAATAAAACCGAAAGATTCAACACATCTTTTAAAATTCCCTTTTAAAATAGCTACAGAAAAATTTAAATATTTGGGAATCGAAATTACCAGAACATATCAAGGTATGTTCAGGGCAAATTTTGACCCCCTACTTAATAAACTGAATACATTAATTAAATTCTGGAAAACGCTCCCGATGTCTTTAATAGGCCGAATAAACGCAATAAAAATGATATTTTTACCACAAATTTTATACCTATTTCAATCAATTCCTATATACTTACCTAAGAAGTTTTTTAAAAAACTCGACTCAGATATCACTAATTTTATATGGGACTATAAATCACATAGAATACAAAAAACCCATCTGAATAAACCTAAAGTATTGGGGGGTCTAGCACTACCTAATTTTATGTATTATTATTGGTCAGTAAATATTAAAAACATGATTCAACTGATGGATAACTCCGCCCAGCAAGTAGACTGGATTGTAATGGAGAAAGAGGATTGCTCCTCTAGAAACATTGGAGCGATCCTCCTCTCTCCAATGAAACTGAATAACATAAACTATAATAAGAACCCAATTATTCATAGTACAATCCGTATTTGGAAACAAATAAAACAAAATTTAAAATTAAGAAACTTATCACTTTTATTACCTATAGTCAATAACCCTTCGTTTAGTCCTTCTATTATAGATAAAGCTTATACACAATGGGATAGACTAGGAATTAAAACGCTTGGTGACTTGTATGAAACTGGAAAATTACTTTCATTTCAACAATTACAAATAAAATATAAACTCGGAAATAATCAATATTTTAAATACTTTCAAATATGCGACTATTTGAAAAAATATACAAAAGATCATTATAATAATCCAGTAGATGTATTGGACGAGGCAATGCAGATAAAAGCGGAATCAGCAAACTTAATATCATATTTGTATAATATTATTTTAAATGTACAAATACCACCTACGGAGGGTATCAGAAGAGACTGGGAACAAGAGTTAGCTATTAAAATTTCAAAGGAAAGTTGGAATGAATACTTATTAAACGTGCATAAATGCTCGATTAATGTAAGACACACTTTAATACAATTTAAAATTTTACATAGATTATATTATTCGAAAACTAAAATTCATAAAATTTTCCCAAACGTATCATCTATTTGTGATAAATGTCAATCCCAAGAAGCAACTATAGCGCACTCATTTGTCTTCTGTACAAAAATTCAAAAATTTTGGAATGAAATTTTTGAAATCTTTACAAAGTTATTTAAAACAAGACTGATACCCAAAGCAGAATGGATTATCTTCGGAATAACGGAAGATGATCCAGAACTAAATGTGTTTCAAAAGAAATTAATGGACTATGGGTTAATAACTGGAAAAAAGCTAATTCTAAAATTTTGGAAGAAGGCTCCAATACCAACTATAAATATGTGGATTTCAAATATGTTTGAAACATTACACCTAGAAGAGATAAGACTCCTCCTAGCAGGTAAACCAGATCACTTCCACCTGACGTGGTCTGCATTTATAGAATTATTACAAACATAGGGTGCAAAAGTACTTTAAAAAAATAAAAAATTGAGGTCAGGTAAGGGGGGATGATAGTTGAAGAGTTGGTATGTCCTATTTACGTGATGCTCAAAAAAAAACATTTGTTTCTCTTTTTTTCTCTTTCTCTTTTCTTTTCTTAGGGCCTATTTCTTAACTCTTTTTCTTTTTGTTTTTAATTTCGCTCTTATAGGGTCTTCGTCCTTTTTTGTTGTTACATTTTCTACACTTTTCTACACTTGCACTTTTTCCTTCACTTTCTTCTTTCTTTCAATCTTTTCTTTTTCTAGTGTAAAAAAATTAATAAAGGGAGTACATTAATTGTAAGAAGATATAAATGACGAGTATTAATGTATGTGGTTGTAATGTAATGTACTTCTAATAAATAAAAATTTAAAAAAAAAATAATAATAATAATTCTTTATTAATGCAACACTCAAATAGACACACTTTCTCATGGTTGCTGATCTCCATTCTCTGGGAGATCAGAACACCTTCTGGAAACAGGTCAATAAATCCTTACAACAGACACAAAATGCTGGAGTAACTCAACGGGACAATCAGCATCACCGTGGAGAAGGAATGGGTGACGTTTCGGGTCGAGACCATTCTTCGGACAAGTCAGGGGAAAGGGAAATGAGAAAGAGTGATGCAGAGAGATATAGAATAAATGACAAGAGAAATAAACAATAGGTGAAGGAATAGGCCATTCGACCCTTCGAGCCAGCACCGCCATTCAATGTGATCACGGCTGATCATCCCCAATCAGTATCCCGTTCCTGCCTTCACCCCATATCCCCTGATTCCACTATCTTTAAGAGCCCTATCTACCTCTCTCTTGAAAGTATGCAGAGAACCGGCCTCCACCGTCCTCTAAGGCATAGAATTCCACAGACTCACAACCCTCTGTGAAAAAGTGTTTCCTCATATCCGTTCTAAATGGCTTACCCCTTATTCTTAAACTGTGGCCCCTGGTTCTGGACTCCCCCAACATCAGGAACATGTTTCCTGCCTCTAGCGTGTCCAAACCCTTTATAATCTTGTATGTTTCAATACGATCCCCTCATCCTTCTAAACTCCAGAGTATGCAAGCCCAGCCGCTCCATTCTCTCAGCATATGACAGTCCCGCCATCCCGGGAATTAACCTTGAAAACCTACGCTGCACTCCCTCAATAGCAAGAATGTCCTTCCTCAAATTAGCGGACCAAAGCTGCACACAATACTCCAGGTGTGGTCTCACTAGGGCCCTGTACAACTGCAGAAGGACCTCTTTGCTCCTATACTCCTCTTGTTATGAAGGCCACATGCCATTCGCTTTCTTCACTGCCAGCGGTACCTGCAGTCTTACTTTCATTGACTGATGAACAAGGACACCCAGATCCCGTTGTAGTTCCCCTTTTCCCAACTTGACACCTCCAGACTGTCCCCAACTCTGCTGCAGCTGACGGGGACGTTGCCGGGTGGTCAGGGGTGGTCGGAGGGGGGGTGGGTCAGTGACTGGATGGGAGGAGGGACCAGACTGTCCACAACTCTGCTGCAGCTGACAGGGACGATACCGGGTGGTCAGTGGGGGTCGGTAGAGGGGGTGGGGGGGGGGGGTCAGTGACTCTGGGTGGGTGGAGAGACCAGACTTTCCCCACTCTGCTGCAGCCGATGGGGACGTTGCTAGGTTTTCGTCCGCGTGTGTCCACTGCCCGGAGCCGCAGCCCCGCTCAACGCTGACCCCGGGGTGAGAGTGGGGGCTGTCCCGAGGGATGCGCTTCTTCGGCCGCTTACACTTTGGTGCTCGGGTTTAGAGCAAAAATACTAGAGCATTTGGTTCAGAGCGCTCAGTCACGCTGCACAATTATTTACAGCGCAAAAATTGGCCTTTTCAGCAGTTTTTAACAGGTAAGAAAGTACTGTTTTGTGTGTTAAGTGTATGCCGGAAGCTGCCATGTCCTCCAGATGGATTGAGCTGCTCCGTGCGTCACCCCCTTTGACCCGATGACCTTACATGCAACCCCCCTATAATTGATGGCAGATGGCTACTCAGTAATGTCGCAATATTTTATGCAAATGTCAACATGGAGCCCGTTTGATGTTGGGTCCACGTGCCCGCTATTCTGATGCATTAGTTGCCTTCTTGGCCACGGATCTCAGCTTGACTTTATCCTTACCAGACCTACGCCTTCAATCAACTCCTTCAACTACCTGACCTCCACCAAAGATCACAAGCTTACCCGCTTCCAGACAGGACCCATCGATTCTCTCGGACCCACGCGGCCAGGTTTGCGACGTGCCCGACCACCCCAAGGACGGGACCCGCGATGACATTGCTGCCGTTGGGTCAGCACACCACCGACGCCTCCAATCCCACGCCGGGGACAAGGCCGTTTATTGCCCCCACAAACCCGCAGCAAACGTGTGGTATTAAGATATTTGAGACGACTCATGGGCCTGTCCCACTAACCAACTGCCAGGGACTAGTTTTAATGAAATTCACCTACGACATCACCTACGTCAACAAAAATTGACGCAACTGTCGCAGAAAGAAATCGCCTGTGGGACAGGCCCATTAGAATTTAATCTGACATGCACAAAGTGCTGGAGCGGAACTGGCAACATCTCTCGAGAGAATGTAGTCTCCCTAGACACTGAAATCAGCTGGTTCGGAGTCCGCTCAGCAGCGGTCACTGCGCCATCATTTCAGCTAAAACCCTACAGCAAGATGGGGACAGAAATACAACTGGACATTGATCGCAGCTCTTTCTGCTGCCGGGTCGGTGGCTCTAGAAAGAGCCGCTTGTTGTCCGTGATGCCGAGGCCAAGTTCAGGCGCGTTCCCCACGGATACGGCGGGCCAGCTGGATGTCTTTGGGCATGATGGTGACTCGCTTGGCGTGGATGGCGCACAGATTGGTGTCCTCAAAGAGCCCCACCAGGTAAGCCTCGCTGGCCTCCTGCAGGGCCATGACGGCCGAGCTCTGGAAGCGCAGGTCTGTCTTGAAGTCCTGAGCGATCTCCCGCACCAGGCGCTGGAAGGGCAGTTTGCGGATGAGCAGCTCGGTGGATTTCTGATAGCGCCGGATCTCTCTCAGAGCCACGGTGCCGGGCCGATAGCGATGAGGCTTCTTCACTCCGCCCGTGGCTGGGGCGCTCTTCCGCGCTGCTTTAGTCGTCAGTTGTTTGCGAGGAGCTTTCCCTCCGGTCGATCTGCGTGCTGTCTGCTTGGTCCGGGCCATTATCCTTTAACAATGAGAGCTCAGTGAGATACAGCGACTGGAATGGCGGAGCCGGCTCTGGGAGCGGCTTTTAAAGCGTTGGTGAAGCCGGCCCA
>JAXLNO010003198.1:0-35000 GCA_038087875.1 Malacoraja senta
TGAAGGGCAGCCAAAAGTCCAGATCCCGTCCCCAGTTCACCCATAGTCGGGCCTATTGAGGCCTCCGCAGTCGCTGCTACGGCAGCTCGATGTTTCAGGCCCTCTCGCCGGTTGATGGAGTTCTGGCGTCGGGTGAACCGCAGCTCCCGAAGTCCACGAGCCGCGCTGGTCGGAGCTCCGACTCTGGTGACCTCTTCGTGAGATCCCAGGCTCCGCGGTGTTTAAGGTTCAGCGCTGCCCGCGGCCGGAAGCTCCGCAGACCGCAGACCGCAGCTCCGCGATGGTGGTCACAGCACTCCGGAGCTTACTGCACGGCGACCCTGGTTAGGCATCGCCCGCTCCGTGATGGTGCCTCAGCGCTGTGCCGCCGCCGAAGCTGAAGTCCTGGCCGGTCCCGGCAGGAAAACGCCGCTCCAGTCTGCCCGTAGGCCGCGAGAAAGGGGCGAAGATACAGCTCGGAGAAAAAGCCGCATCTCCGACCAGGTAGGTACTGAGAAAAATAGTTTCCCCCTTTCCCCCCCCCCACCCCCCCACATAAAAAGACTAAAAGACCTCCAACACAAACATTTTTAACTTAACTAAAAATTTAAAAAAGGGTGCAAAGACTAACATACTTGACGGCGCCCCCTACATACTCTCAGTCTGAAGAAGGGTCTCGACCCAGAAAGTCACCCATCCCTTTTCTCCGGAGATGTTGCCTGTCCCGCTGATTAACTCCAGCACTTTGCGTCTATCTTCGAGGTAGACGGGTGGTCAGGATGGAACCTGGATCACTGGAGCTGAGAGGCACTGACCACGCCACTGTGCCCGCACCAGTCAAGAAACAAGAGGGAGCTAGCAGTGTTCATGGGAACGGCAGAATCATTATCTGATCTCCCGGTTGCTAAACACTTTCATTCTCCTTGCCATTCCCCACACTGATCTTCCTGTCCGAGGCCTCCTCCAATGTCAGAGTGAGGCCCAGCGCAAAATGCAGGAACAGCAACTCATAATTTTGCTTGGGCAGCTTACAACCCAGTGGTATGAATATTGACTTCTCCAACTTCAAGTAAACCCTGGCATTCCCTCTCTCTCCATCCCTCCCCCACCCAAGTTACACCAGCTTCTCGTTTTCACTCAACATACAGCTAACAATGTGTAGGAAGGAACTGCAGATGCTGGTTTAAACCGAAGAAAGATTAAAAGAGTAACTCAGCGGGACAGGCAACATCTCTGAGAGAAGGGTGGACGTTTCGGCTCGAGACCTTTCTTCAGACAGGCAGTGGTGTGGTCAAACAAAGACTCATTCACGAGACACCTTCCATTGGAAATCACTGGCAGACTTGCTGCAAGTCACTGCCTTCAAGCTGGAAAGGGGAACAGAGAGGATTTCACAAGTTATAGTAGAATTAGGCCATTCGGCCCGTCGAGTCTACCCCGCCATTCAATCATGGCTGATCTCTGCCTCCTGATCCCATTCTCCTGCCTTCTCCCCCATAACCCTTGACACCCATTCTAATTAGAATTTGTCTATCTCTGCCGTAAAAATATCCACAGAGCTGTCCTCCACAGCCCTCTGTGGCAATGAGTTCCACAGATTAACTACCATCTGACTAAAGAAGTTCCTCCTCACCTCCTTTCTAAAAGAGCGCCCATTAATTCGGGGGCTGTGACCTCTGGTTCTAGACTCTCCCACAAGTGGATTTACGAGGATGTTGCCAGGACTAGAGGGTGTGAGCTATAGGGAGAGGTTGAGTAGGCTGGGTCTCTATTCCATGGAGCGCAGGAGGATGAGGGGAGATCTTATAGAGGTGTACAAAATCATGAGAGGAATAGATCGGGTAGATGCACAGAGTCTCTTGCCCAGAGTAGGTGAATCGAGGACCAGAGGACATGGGTTTGAGATGAAGGGGAAAAGATTTAATAAGAATCTGAGCGGCATCTTTTTCATACAAAGGGTGGTGGATGTATCGAACAAGCTGCCAGAGGAGGTAGTTGAGGCAGGGACTGTCCCAAGGTTTAAGAAACAGCTAGACAGGTACATGGATAGGACAGGTATGGAGGGATATGGACCAAAACCAGGCAGGTGGGACGAGTGTAGATGGGGCATGTTGGTCCGTGTGGGCAACTGGGCTGAAGGGCCTGTTTCCACTCTGTATCACTCTATGACTAGTGTAGCTGGGGCATGTTGGTCGGTGTGGGCAAGTTGGGCTGAATGGCCTGTTTCCACACTGTATCACTCTACGACTAGTGTAGCTGGGGCATGTTGGTCGGTGTGGGCAAGTTGGGCTGAAAGGCCTGTTTCCACACTGTATCACTCTATGACTAGTGTAGCTGGGGCATGTTGGTCGGTTTGGGCAAGTTGGGCCGAAGGGCCTGTTTCTACACTGTATCACTCTATGACTAGTGTAGCTGGGGCATGTTGGCCGGTGTGGGCAAGTTGGGCTGAAGGGCCAGTTTGCACACGGTATCACTCTATGACTAGTGTAGCTGGGGCATGTTGGCCGGTGTGGGCAAGTTGGGTTGAAGGGCCTGTTTCCACACTGTATCACTCTATGACTCTCTGACTCTCAGTTCGACATTGGGCGGCACGGTGGCGCAGCCGTAGAGTTGCTGCCTTACAGCGCTTTCAGCGCTGTAGGGAGTTTGCAAGTTCTCCCCGTGACCTGCGCGGGTTTTCTCCGAGATCTTCGGTTTCCTCCAACACTACAAAAACGTGCAGGTTTGTAGGTTAGACCAAGCGGAGGCTTGGCGATCGTTTCGCCGAACACCTCCGCTCGGGTCCGAAATGACCAACCTGACCTCCCGGTGGCCCAGCACTTCAACTCCCCCTCCCATTCCGTATCCGACCTCTCTGTCCTGGGTCTCCTCCATGGCCAGAGCGAGCAACACCGGAAATTGAGGAACAGCACCTCATATTCCGCTTGGGGAGTCTGCATCCTGGGGGCATGAACATTGAATTCTCCCAATTCTGTTAGCCCTTGCTGTCTCCTCCCCTTCCTCAGCCCTTGGGCTGTCTCCTCCCATCCCTCAGCCATCGGGCTCCTCCACCACCTTTTTCCTTTCTTCTCCCCACCCCCCATCAGTCTGCAGAAGGGTTTCGGCCCGAACGTTGCCTATTTCCTTCGCTCCATAGATGCTGCTGCACCCGCTGAGTTTCTCCAGCATTTTTGTGTACCTTCGCTTTTCCAGCATCTGCAGTTCCTTCTTAAACAGGTTTGTAGGTTAATTGGCTTGGTGTAAATGTAAAAAAAATTGTCCCTGGTGTGTGTGTAGGGTAGCGTTAATGTGCGGGGTCGGTGTGGACTCGGTGGGCCGAACGGCCTGTTTCCGCGCTGTATCTCTAAACACGAAAACAAAAATGAATGACAAAGACATCTGTTTAGTGTTGTTTACTCAGTGCAACTGTTGCTTTAAGTGGTGAAGACTCTTGATCACACCTCTAAATGCAAGGTGCAAAGGGAATCTACAAACCTTTACGTCTTTGGAGTGTGGGAGAAAACCGAAGATCTGAGAAACCCCTCAGAGAACGTACAAACTGTCCAGACAGCACCCGTAATCAGGATCGAACCTGGGTCCCTGGCGCTGTGAGGCAGCAACTCTACCGCTGCGCCACCCTGCTGCCACTGGGTTCTTCTGTAGAAGGCTCCCAACCCGAAACGGTCACATATTCCTTTTCTCCATAGATGCTGCCTGACCCACTGTCACTCCAGCTTTTTGTGTCTATGGTCAGTTTAAACCAGCTTCTGCAATTCCTTCCTACCCAGGTTAATTTTGCAGGTTGAATCTGGAGTAAGGCAAGCAAATGCACTAGAAACATAGAAAATAGGTGCAGGAGGAGGCCATTCGGCCTTCGAGCCAGCACCGCCATTAATTGTGATCATGGCTGATCGTCCCCTATCAATAACCCGTGCCTGCCTTCTCCCCATATCCCTTGACTCCACTAGCCCCTAGAGCTCTATCTAACTCTCTCTTAAATCCATCCAGTGACTTGGCCTCCACTGCCCTCTGTGGCAGGGAATTCCACAAATTCACAACTCTCTGGTTGAAAACGTTTTTTTCTCACCTCAGTCTTAAATGGCCTCCCCTTTATTCTAAGACTGTGGCCCCTGGTTCTGGACTCGCCCAACATTGGGAACGTTTTTCCTGCTTCTAGCTTGTCCAGACCTTTTATAATTTTATATGTTCTATAAGATTCCCCCTCATCCTTCTAAACTCCAGTGAATACAAGCCTAGTCTTTTCAATTTTTCCTCATATGACAGTTCCGCCATCCCAGGGGATCAATCTGGTGAACCTACGCTGCACTGCCTCAATATAGGCCAATATATGGGATGTCCCGGCTAATACCAGTCGGTGGGCCGAAGGGCCTGTTTCCGCGCTGTATCTCTAAACTAAATCTGCAGGTCCTACCTATAGTAATCACCAGCATCTCTCCCACTCTCCCACAGAGACCATGATGACTGTATGGGCATCGTGACAGGTCTCCGTCTCTGGCATTCCCAGCAGCTTCCAGGTGGTCTCCAGGGACTGGTCCTCAACCCCATCTTCAAGGAGAACCTACGCATCGCGCTCCTCTGGTGGGTGAGTATGGAGCGTCGCGTCCGTGTAACAGCCGGACACAGCGGAGTTCCACAAGTGTCGGTGCTGGGGCAGCTACTCCTCACGGAGTTTATTAATGATTTGGACGAAGGGATTGAAGACTCTGGGGCCAAGTTTGTGGATGATACGGAAACAGGTGGAAGGGCAGGTAGTGCAGAGGAAGCAGGGACTCTGCAGAAGGACTTGGTCAGGTTGGGAGAGTGGGCAGAGAAGTGGCAGGGAATATAGTGTGGCAAAGTGTGGAGTCATGCATTTTGGTGGTGGGAATAAAGGCGTAGACTATTTTCCTAAATGGGGACGGAATGCAGAAATCGGAGGTGCAAAGGGACCTGTGGGATGGTGGTGCAGGATTCCCAACAAGTTAATCTGCAAGTCGAATCGGTAGACAATAGACAATAGATGCAGGAGTAGGCCATTCGGGACTTCGAGCCAGCACCACCATTCAATATGATCATGGCTGATCATCCACAATCAGTACCCCGTTCCTGCCTTCTCCCCATATCCCCTGACTCCGCTGACTTTAAGAGCTCTATCTAACTTTCTCTTGAAAGCATCCAGAGAATTGGCCTCCACTGCCTTCTGAGGCCGAGAATTCCACAGATTCACAACCCTCTGTGTGAAAAGGTTTTTCCTCATCTGTGTTCAAAATGGCTTACCACTTATTCTTAAACTGTGGCCCCCTGGTTCTGGACTTCCCCAACAGTGGGAACATGTTTTCTGCCTCTAGTGGGTCCAATCCCTTAATAATTTTATATGTTTCAATAAGATGCCCTCTCATCCTTCTAAATTCCAGAGTATACAAGCCCAGCCACTCCATTCTCTCAGCATTTGACAGTCCCGCGATCCCGGGAATTAACCTTGTAACCTACGCTGCACTCCCTCAATAGCAAGAATGTCCTTCTTCAAATTTGGAGACCAAAACTGCACACAATACTCCAGGTGTGGTCTCACTAGGGCCCTATACAACTGCAGAAGGACCTCTTTGTTCCTATACTCAACTCCTCTTGTTATGAAGGCCAACATGCCATTTGCTTTCTTCACTGCCTGCTGTACCTGCAGGCTTACTTTCAGTGACTGATGAACAAGGACCTCCAGATCCCGTTGTACTTCCCCTATTCCCAACGACACCATTCAGATAATAATCTGCCTTCCTGTTTTAGCCACCAAAGTGGATGACCTCACATTTATCCACATTAAACTGCATCTGCCATGCATCTACCCACTCACCCAACCTGTCCAAGTCACCCTGCATCCTCAAAATCGGAGGTGGATAATGTGAGGTTATCCACTTTGGTGGCAAAAACGGGAAGGCAGACTATTATCTAAATGGTGGCTAATTATTAAATGGGGAGATGCAGCGAGACCTGGGTGTCATGGTACACCAGTCATTGAAAGTAGGCAGGTACACAAAAATGCTGGAGAAACTCAGCGGGTGCAGCAGCATCTATGGAGCGAAGGAAATAGGTAACGTTTCGGGCCGAAACCCTTGTAGGCATGCAGGTGCAGCAGGCAGTGAAGAAAGCGAATGGTATGTTGGCTTTCATAGCAAGAGGATTTGAGTATAGGAGGCAGGGAGGTTCTACTGCAGTTGTACAGGGTCTTGGTGAGACCACACCTGGAGTATTGCGTACAGTTTTGGTCTCCAAATCTGAGGAAGGACATTATAGCCATAGAGGGAGTGCAGAGAAGGTTCACCAGACTGATTCCTGGGATGTCAGGACTTTCAAATGAAGAAAGACTGGATAGACTTGGCTTATACCTCGCTAGAATTTAGGAGATTGAGAGGGGATCTTATAGAAACGTACAAAATTCTTATGGGGTTGGACAGGCTAGATGCAGGAAGATTGTTCCCGATGTTGGGGAAGTCCAGGACAAGGGGTCACAGCTTAAGGATAAGGGGGAAATCCTTTAAGACCGAGATGAGGAAAAACTTTTTCACACAGAGAGTGGTGAATCTCTGGAACTCTCTGCCACAGAGGGTAGTTGAGGCCAGTTCATTGGCTATATTTAAGAGGGAGTTAGATGTGGCCCTTGTGGCTAAAGGGATCAGGGGGCATGGAGAGAAGGCAGGTACGGGATACTGAGTTGGATGATCAGCCATGATCATATTGAATGGCGGTGCAGGCTCGAAGGGCCGAATGGCCTACTCCTGCACCTATTTTCTATGTATCTATGTATCTATGTATCAAAGCATCCTCCTCACAGTTCACACTGCCACCCAGCTTTGTGTCATCTGCAAATTTGTTAATGTTACTTTTAATCCCTTCATCTAAATCATTAATGTATATTATAAATAGCTGCGGTCCCAACACCGGGCCTTGCGGTACCCCACTAGTCACTGCCTGCCATTCTGAAAGGGACCCGTTAATCCCTACTCTTTGTTTCCTGTCTGCCAACCAATTTTCTATCCATGTCAGCAATCTACCCCCCAATACCATGTGCTCTAATTTTGCCCTCTAATCTCCTATGTGGGACCTTATCAAATGGTTTCTGAAAGTGCAGGTACACTACATCCACTGGCTCTCCCTTGTCCATTTTCCTAGTTACATCGTTAAAAAATTCCAGAAGATTAGTTAAGCATGATTTCCCCTTCGTAAATCCATGCTGACTCGGACCGGTCCTGTTACTGCTATCCAAATGTGCGGCTATCTCATCTTTTATAATTGACTCCAGCATCTTCCCCACCATCGATGTCATGCTAACTGGTCTATAATTTCCCTGTTTTCTCTCTTAAAAAGTGGGATAACATTAGCGACCCTCCAATCCACTGAACTGATCCTGAATCTATGGAGCTTTGGAAAATGATCACCAATGTGTCCACAATTTCTAGAGCCACTTCCTTAAGTACCCTGGGATGCAGACCATCAGGCCCTGGGGATTTATCAGCCTTCAGTCCCATCAGTCTACCCAACACCATTTCCTGCCGAATGGGGATTTCCTTCAGTTCCTCCGTCACCCCAGATCCTCTGGCCACTAACACATCAGGGAGATTGCTAGAGTCTTCGTTAGTGAAGACGGACCCAAAGTACCTGTTCAGTTAGTAAAGAAAGCAACAGAGCTTGTGTACAAAAACAGGGATGTAATGCTGAGGCTCTATAAGGCGCTGGTAAGGAAGGCTGCATTTGGAATATTGTGAGCAATTTTGGGCACCATATCTGAGGAAGGATGTGCTGGCTCCAGAGAGGTTTCAGAGGAGGTTTACACGAATGATCTCAGGAATGAGTGAGTTCACCTATGATGAGCATTTGATGGCACTGGGCCTGTACTCGCTGGACTTTAGAAGAATGAAGGGGGACCTCAGTGAAAGGCTTGGATAGAGTGGATGTGGAGAGAATGTTTCTGCTCGTGCGAGAGTCTGGGGCCAGAGGTCGTAGCCTCAGAATTAAAAGAGGTTCTTTTAGGAAGGAGATGAGGAGGAATTTCTTTAGTCAGAGGCTGGTGAATCTGTGGAATTTTTTGCCACAGAAGGCTGTGGAAGCCAAGTCAATGGCTATTTTTAAGGCAGAGGTAGATAGATTCTTGATTAGTACGGGTGTCAGAGATAATGGGGAGAAGGCCGGAGAATGGGGTTAGGAGGGAGAGATAGATCAGCCATGTTTGAATGGCGGAGTAGAATTGATGGGCCGAATGGCCTGATTCTGTTCCCTATTACTTATGACCTTATGACCTTCACATCCCGGCAACTTGTGACCCCTGACCTTTCTGTCTCTTTGTAACACGTGATACATTTAAATACAACGCCAGTTACTCTGCCATCCGATGTTTATCAAACAGTAACATGGGGTTAGGTTAGGCAAGGGGGAGGTGCAGTGAGACCTGGGTGTCCTTGTTGGCATGCAGGTACAGCAGGCAGTGAAGAAAGCTAATGGAATGTTGGCCTTCATAACAAGAGGATTTCAGTATAGGAGTAGAGAGGTTCTTCTGCAGTTGTATAGGGCTCTGGTGAGACCACATCTGGAGTATTGTGTACAGTTTTGGTCTCCAAAATTTGAGGAAGGCATCCTTGTGATTGTGGCAGTGCAGCGTAGGTTCACGAGATTGATCCCTGGGATGGCGGGACTGTCATATGAGGAAAGATTGAAAAGACTAGGCTTGTATTCACTGGAGTTTAGAAGGATGAGGGGGATCTTATAGAAACATATAAAATTATAAAAGGACTGGACAAGCTAGATGCAGGAAAAATGTTCCCAATGTTGGGCGAGTCTAGAACCAGGGGCCACACAGTCTTAGAATAAAGGGGAGGTCATTTAAGACTGAGGTGAGAAAAAACTTTTTCACCCAGAGAGTTGTGAATTTGTGGAATTCCCTGCCACAGAGGGCAGTGGAGGCCAAGTCACTGGATGGATTTAAGAGGGAGTTAGATAGAGCTCTAGGGGCTAGTAGAGTCAAGGGATATGGGGAGAAGGCAGGCACGGGTTATTGATAGGGGACGATCAGCCATGATCACAATGAATGGCGGTGCTGGCTCGAAGGGCCGAATGGCCTCCTCCTGCACCTAGTTTCTATGTTTCTATGTTTCTGTTTCTTCAGAGATGCTGCCTGTGTTACTCCAGCATTTTGTGTTTATCTTTGGTTTAAACTAGCGTCTGCAGTTCCTTCCTGCACATTTGCGCATCATCATATTAGTTTAGTTTAGAGATACAGCGCGGAAACAGGCCCTTCGGCCCACCGAGTCCGCGCCGACCAGCGATCCCCGCACACTAACACTATCCTACACACACGAGGGACAATTTACGATTTTCCCAAAGCCAATTAACTTACAAACCGGCACGTCTTTGGAGGACAGTGAGAGGAAATTGGAGTTCCCGGAGAAATCCCACGCAGGTCACGGGGTGAACATACAAACTCCGTACAGACAGCACCCGTGGTCAGGATGGAACCCGGGTCTCTGGCGCTGTGAGGCAGCAACTCTACCGCTGTGCCACCGTGCCACCCAAACGCCAGGCTTTGTCCTGCACCCACCTCTCCTCCAGCTTTGTCCTTCCCCCGACCACAATTAGTTTGAAGAAGGTGAAGGGGAAAAGATTTAATCGGAAACTGAGGGGTAATCTTTTCACACGAAGGGTGGTGGGTGTATGGAACAAGCAGCTGGAGGAGGTAGTTGAGGCTGGGACTATCCCAACGTTTAAGAAACAGTTAGACAGGTTCTTGGATAGGACAGGTTTGGAGGGTTATGGGCCAAACGTGGGCAGGTGGGACATGTTGGTCAGTGTGGGCAAGTTGGGCCGAAGGGCCTGTTTCCTCGCTGTGTCACTCTATGACTCTAAGGGTCCCGACCCAAAACGTCAGTTCAGTGGAGTTTATTGCCACGTGTACCGAGGTACAGTGAAAATCTTTTTGTCGCGTGCTATCCAGTCAGCAGAAAGACAATACATGATTAGAATCGATCCATTCACAGTGTACAGATACATGAGAAGGGAATAACGTTTAGTGCAAGGTAAAGCCAGCAAAGTCCGATCAAGGATAGTCCGAGGGTCACCAAACAGGTAGATGGTAGTTCAGGACTGCTCTCTGGTTGTGGTGGGATGGTTCAGTTGCCTGATAACAGCTGGGAAGAAACTGTCCCTGAATCTGGAGGTGTGTGTTTTCACACTTCTGTACCTCTTGCCCGATGGGAGAGGGGAGAAGAGGGAGTGACCGGGGTGAGACTAGCGGGCCTTGCCCGAGGCAGTGTGAGGTGTAGATGGAGTCAATGGAAGGGAGGTTGTTTGCTTCTCCTTGTCCTCCAGGATGCAGCCTGTTTGACCCGCTGAGTTCCTCCAACACTTAGTGTTTGGTTTCACGTGAATGCTGCCTATTTCCAGCTCGGTCCCACAGACGAGCTTCCTGTTGAAGAAGCCTTAAACGTTGGCACTGGTTTCTCTGCAGCATTCTGGTCCCTGGGTCTCTGCTCGAGATGCTTCAGCCAAGGGCATTGTGGCCTTGCTCAAATTGCTGCAATTAAACCACCGATGCTTTTAGTAACCATAGCAATGGCTAAACCATTCATTTAATTGTTCAGAAACAACCAAGCGTTTAACAAAATCAATTTACAATCCAAAGTACTTATCAATTCGGAAATGGAGACGCTTTGTGTTTAAGGCTCCCGGTATCATTATCAATCATTCAGAACTCGGCTGTAATGAGGCAGCGATGAAGCATTGACCTCTCAACACCATCCATTCAAAGGGCGGCACGGTGGCGCAGCGGTAGAGTTGCTGCCTCACAGCGCCGGAGACCCGGGTTCGATCCCGGCTACGGGCGCTGTCTGTACCGAGTTTGCACGTTCTCCCCGTGACCTGCGTGGGTTTTCTCCGACATCTTCGATTTCCAGGCGAATTGGCTTGGTGTAAATGTGTAAATTGTCCCAGGTGTGTGTAGGATAGTGTTAGTGTGCGGGGATCGCTGGTCGGTGATGAGTCGCTGGGCCGAAGGGCATGTTTCCGCGCTGTATCTCTAAACTGTGTGGAGGATAGTGTTAGTGTGCGGGGATCGCTGGTTCGAGCGGACTCGCTGGGCCGAAGGGCCTGTTTCGGCACTGTATCTCTAAACTAAAACTAAACTAACCTCCCAGCCACAGACAGCACAGGGGAGATAGAGAACCCGGATAGATATACTGCCAGTATGGTGTAGGAAGGAACTGCAGATGCTGGTTTACACCGAAGATAGACACAAAATGCTGGAGTAACTCAGCGGGATGGGCAGTATCTCTGGATAGGATAGTCTGAAGAAGAGTCTCGACCCGAAACGTCACCCATTCCTTCTCTCCAGAGATGTTGCCTGTCCCGCTGAGTTACTCCAGCACTTTGTGTCTACCTTCCAAGAACACTATCTACACTTCACAGTATGAGGTGGTGTGATGATAAGATGAGAGGACAGATAGCCACAGTCTCTTTCCCAGGGTAAAGGGCATCTAAAACTTGAAGCTGTAGCTTTAAGGTGAGTGGGAGGATGTTTAGAAAACCTAAGGGACAAATTAAGGTCATAGCAGTCTGAAGAAGGGTTTCGGCCCGAAACGTTGCCTATTTCATTCGCTCCATAGATGCTGCTGCACCCGCTGAGTTTCTCCAGCATTTTTGTCTACCTTTAAGGTCACAAGTGATAGGAGCAGAATTAGGCCATTCGGCCCATCAAGTCTACTCCGCCATTCGATCATGGCTGATCTATCTCTCCCTCCTAACCCCATTCTCCTGCCTTCTCCCCATAACATAGAAACATAGAAACATAGAAAATAGGTGCAGGAGTAGGCCATTCGGCCCTTCGAGCCTGCACCGCCATTCAATATGATCATGGCTGATCATCCAACTCAGTATCCCGTGCCTGCCTTCTTTCCATACCCCCTGATCCCTTTAGCCACAAGGGCCACATCTAACTCCCTCTTAAATATAGCCAATGAACTGGCCCCAACTACCTTCTGTGGCAGAGAATTCCACCCGCTGAGTTTCTCCAGCATTTTTGTCTACCTTTAAGGTCACAAGTGATAGGAGCAGAAGGGGTAATAGGCAGGGTTGTGCCTTATCACCATTGCTATTTGCCCTTATGATAGAACCGCTGGCTGAAAGGATTAGAAATCATCCGAATATTCACGGATATAATACCAAGGACTCAAAGAATAAAATGTCATTATATGCTGATGATATTCTTTTATATTACTAATACACAAAGGAGTATCCCATCTTATTAACACTAATGAGGAATTAGGTTCTTTTTCAGGATATAGAATAAATTGGAATAAAAGCGAAATCATGTCTTTAAAACCACAGGATGCGAGACACTTATTAAAATTCCCTTTCAAAATTGCAACAGAAAAATTCAAGTATTTAGGTATTCAAATTACGAGAAGACACAAATCATTATTTAGCGCCAATTTTATGCCACTATTAAATAAACTGAATGTTATGATTACATTTTGGAAAACGCTCCCACTCTCATTGATAGGTAGAATTAACGCTATAAAAATGACTTTCTTACCACAATTAATATATTTGTTTCAAGCGATCCCAATATATATTCCGAAATATTTTTTCAAAAAACTAGATTCTAATATCACTAATTTTATATGGGATTATAGAGCACACAGAATTCAACGAAAGCATTTGTGTAAACCTAAAGAAGTTGGGGGTTTATCACTACCTAACTTTACGTATTACTACTGGGCAGTGCATATTAAGAACATAATGTACTGGTTGGATAGTTCCACTCACCAGTCGGAGTGGATAAGAATGGAAAAAGAGGAGTGTTTCCCGTACGATATAGGAACGATCTTGTTCTCACCGATAAAATTGAATAGTATAATATATAAGAAGAACCCAATTATTCACAATACAATAAGAATTTGGAAACAAATAAAATTATCCTTGAAATTAAATAATCTATCAGTATTAACCCCAATTCTGAATAATCCTGCATTCAAACCATCTCTTATCGACAAAACATATAAACAATGGGATAGTTTGGGGATTAGGAAAGTAGGAGATGTGTATGAACTGGGCAAATTGTTATCATTTCAACAATTAAAATTAAAATTTAAACTGAATGATAATCAATATTTTAAATATATACAGATATGTGACTTTATGAAGAAATATATACATAGATTTCAAACTATATTTTTAGACCCTTTAGAAGAAGCAATGAATATTAAGGCTGATTCACAAAAACTAATATCATATTTTTATAATAGTATATTAAATAGAGAATTACCCTCAACAGAGGCACTAAGAGAAGATTGGGAACATGAACTAATGATAAAGATCCCGAAAGATAGATGGGAAAAGCATCTGATGAACACACATAATTGTTCCATTAATGCAAGACATAATTTAATTCAATTTAAATTATTACATAGACTATATTATTCAAAAACAAGGTTGAATAAATTCTACCCAAATGTCTCTCCCAGATGCGATAAATGTTTGTTTCAAAATGCCAATATAACACATTCATTTGTAGGATGTACAAAGTTGAATAAATTTTGGAGCGATATATTTGATATATTTACAAAGCTCTTCAAGTCAAGAATAGAACCTAATACGGAATGGATTATATTTGGAATAATATTAGAAGATATCAATTTAAACAAAGACCAAAAAGTATTCTTTAATTATGGGTTAATAATTGGAAAGAAATTGATACTTAAATTTTGGAAAAATACAGCTATACCAACTATTAAAATGTGGATTAGGAATATGACGGACATAGCACACCTTGAAGAAATGAGACTCCGCCTAATAGATAAATATGACCAATTCTTAAGGAGTTGGTCCCCTTTCATCCACTTTTTGGAATCATGTGATGCAGCAGTACCGTCAAGATTACTGATTTCAGGTCAGGTCGTGGATAGATTTACATCTCCAAACAAAGATTTGAAAATGTCTTTTTTAAGGGTCTTTTTCTACTATTTCTACTTTCTATTTTTTCTTTTCTTATATACACACTTCACGTTTTTCTATTTTCTACTATTTATTTTTCCTCTTTCTCTTCTCTATTTTTTTCTTTCTTTTTTTTATTTTTTACATCCTTTTCAAAAACATAAAACTAGAGGTTGTACATAGAATGCATTACGTTATGACATAGTTGGCACCTAAAATTAGGTACCACTGTATTGTTTTGTATTGTATTAACTTCTAATAAAATAAACAAAAACAAAACAAGTGATAGGAGCAGAATTGGGCCATTCGGCCCATCAAGTCTACTCCGCCATTCGATCATGGCTGATCTATCTCTCCCTCCTAACCCCATTCTCCTGCCTTCTCCCCATAACATAGAAACATAGAAACATAGAAAATAGGTGCAGGAGTAGGCCATTCGGCCCTTCGAGCCTGCACCGCCATTCAATATGATCATGGCTGATCATCCAACTCAGTATCCCGTACCTGCCTTCTCTCCATACCCCCTGATCCCTTTAGCCACAAGGGCCACATCTAACTCCCTCTTAAATATAGCCAATGAACTGGCCTCAACTACCTTCTGTGGCAGAGAATTCCACAGATTCACCACTCTCTGTGTGAAAAATGTTTTTCTCATCTCGGTCCTAAAAGACTTCCCCCTTATCCTTAAACTGTGACCCCTTGTTCTGGTCTTCCCCAACATCGGGAACAATCTCCCTGCATCTAGCCTGTCCAACCCCTTAAGAATTTTGTAAGTTTCTATAGGATCCCCTGACCCATTATATAACCCATGAAACCCGTACTAATCAAGAATCTATCTATCGCTGCCTTAAAAATATCCACTGACTTGGCCTCCACAGCCTTCAGTGGCAAAGAATTCCACAGATTCACCACCCTCTGACTAAAGATTCTTCACTCAGAGTAATTGATATCACCATTGACTCCATCTACACCTCACGCTGCCTCGGCAAGGCCAGCAGCATCATCAAGGACCAGTCTCACCCTGGCCACTCCCTCTTCTCCCTTCTCCCATCAGGCAAGAGGTACAGAAGTGTGAAAACGCACACCTCCAGATTCAGAGACAGTTTCTTCCCGGCTGTAATCAGGCAACTGAACCGTCCTCTCACCAACTAGAGAGCGGTCCTGACCTCCCATCTACCTCATTGGAGACCCTCGTACTATCTTTAATTGGACTTTACTGGACTTTATCTTGCCCTAAACGTTATTCCCTTTATCCTGTATCTGTACACTGTGGACGGCTCGATTGTAAACATGTGTAGCCTTTCCGCTGACTGGATGGCAGCAACAAAAGCTTTTCACTGTACCTCAGTACACGGGACAATAAACTGAACTGAACTAAACTTGCTGTGCACAGTCCTATCCCAGGGGGTGGACAGTAATACAGGTCGAAGCTGCCCGTTTAAACCCTCCCAGGGCAGAGACAGCACACGTTAGTTACAGAGCAATACTCCCTCTGTGTGTGTGTGTGTGTGTGCGACCAGGGGCTGTGGTCTGTGTGTGTGTATGTGTGTGTGTGTATGTGTGTGCTATGGGGGAGGTCCACACATGTAGATGTAGTTACACTACTGACCATCAGTGTGAGTGCTGGGACGTGCGCTATTGATTATAACGTTGGGATTTGTTGTCCACACACAGGGGTAAGGCATGGGCTGATGACACCAGCCAGCTGGGGCCGGACAAGCACGCCCGAGACATCACCTCACTGGACAAGTACGCCATGGAGCGGTGGGAGGTGAGTCAGAGGCACTGCTACTGCCCCACAGTTCAGTTTAGCGATCCCCGCACACTAATGCCCCTGTCCCACTTAGGAAACCTGAACGGAAACCTTTGGAGACTTTGCGCCCCACCCAAGGTTTCCCTGCGGTTCCCGGAGGTTTTGGTCAGTCTCCCCAATGGTCAAAAGTGGTTTACGCTTCTTCTATGTTCTGGCGATTATTTCAAAAAATTCAAAACGTGCCTCGACAAAAAATAGGTTGCCGTTTAAAAAATGGGTAATTTTTTAGTTGAAGCCGGTTGCGATGCTAATTTTTGAAATAATCGCCGGAACATAGAAGAAGCTCGATTACGCGGAAACCACTTTCGACCATTAGGGAGACTGACAAAAACCTCCGGGAACCTCACGGAAACCTTGGGTGGGGCGCAAAGTCTCCAGAGGTTTCCGTTCAGGTTTCCTAAGTGGGACAGGGGCTTTACACTATCCGACACGCACTGGGGACAATTTACAATGATACCAAGCCAATTAACCTACAAACCTGCACGTCTTTGGAGTGTGGGAGGATACCGGAGCGCCCGGAGAAAACCAACGCGGGTCACGGGGAGAACGTGCAAACTCCGTACAAACAGCACCCGGTAGTCGGGATGGAACCCGGGTCTCTGGCGCTGTGAGGCAGCGACTCTACGGGGTTATTGAGCCGGGTTGAGGAGATGAAGTCGGGGGAACGGTATGGGCTTGGGGTGAAACAAAGACTATACAAAACTCATCCGTTAGTGTTTAACCTCTTGTTGCAGCGGGCAGCAATGTTTGCATGCATGGGTCTTGTGCATCACCACTGCTGGAGCCTTTTCTTTAGATTGTAGAGACACAGTGTGGATTCAGGCTCATCGGCCCACTGAGTCCGCGCCGACCAGCGATCAGCCCATACGCTAACACTAGTAGGTTAATCGCCATTGGTAATATTGTAAATTGTCCCTCGTGTGTGCAGGATGGCGTTAGTGTGCGGGGTCGCTGGTCGGCGCGGACTCGGTGGGCCGAAGGGCCTGTTTCCGTGCTGTATCTACGAACTAAACTAAACTAAACTTGGTAAAGGGAATAACGTTTAGTGTAAGATGAAGTCCAGTCTGAAGAAGGGTCTTGACCCGAAACGTCACCTAGACAGGAAACATGGCAGGAAACATGTTGCCCATGTTGGGGGAGTCCAGAACCGGGGGCCACAGTTTAAGAGGGGTAGGCCATTAGAACGGAGACGAGGAAAAAACCTTTTCACCCAGGGTGTTGTGAATCTGTGGAATTCTCTGCCTCAGAAGGCAGTGGAGGCCGGTTCTCTGGATGCTTTCAAGAGAGTGCTAGATAGAGCGTTTAAGGATAGCGTAGTCAGGGGATATGGTGAGAAGGCAGGAACGTGGTACTGATTGTGGATGATCAGCCGTGATCACAGTGAATGGTTCAAAGGGCCGAATGGCCTACTCCTGCACCTATTGTCTATTGTTTATAGGCCACTCGTCCCATCAAGTCTACTCCGCCATTCAATCGTGGCAGATCTATCTCTCCTTCCTAACCCAATTCTCCTGCCTTCTCCCCATAACCGCTGACACCCGCACTAGTCAAGAATCTATCTATCTCTACCTTAAAAATATCCATTGGCCTCCACAGCCTTCTGTGGCAAAGAACTCCACAGATTCACCACCCTCTGACTAAAGAAATTCCTCCTCATCTCCTTCCTAAAGGAACGTCCTTTAATTCTGAGGCTATGACCTCTGGTCCTGGACTCTCCCACTAGTGGAAACATCCTCTCCACATCCACTCTATCCAAGCCTTTCACTATTCTGTAGCTCCCTCATGAAAGTATCCAGAGAACCGGCCTCAACCGCCCTCTGAGGCAGAGAATTCCACAGTCTCACAACTCTCTGTGAGAAGAAGTGTTTCCTTGTCTCCGTTCTAAATGGCTTACCCCTTATTCTTAAACTGTGACCCCCGGTTCTGGACTCCCCCAACATTGGTAACATGTTTCCTGCCTCTAGCGTCTCCAAACCCTTAATAATCTTACATGTTTCAATAAGATCCCCTCTTATTCTAAACACCAGAGTATACAAGCCCAGCCGTTCCAGTCTCTCAGCATATGACAGTCCCGCCATCCCGGGAATTAACCTTGTGAACCTACACTGCACTCCCTCAATAGCAAGAATGTCCTTCCTCAAATTAGGGGACCAAAACTGCACACAACACTCCAGGTGTGGTCTCACTAGGGCCCTGTACAACTGCAGAAGGACATCTTTGCTCCTATAGTCAACTCCTCTTGTTATAAAGGCCAACATGCCATTGGCTTTCTTCACTGCCTGCTGTACCTGCATGCTTACTTTCATTATGGTCCTAATTCTGCTCCTATCACTTACGACCTTCTGTGACTCGTCTCTGCGCCCTTTCCAGCTTGATGGCATTTGCTGCTTGTTGTCCCGTGAGGACCTGCACTAATTATAGTCCAGGCGGGGAGCCTGATCGTGACTCGTCATTTAGGCTGGAACAAATTAATGGGTCAATTAGATTGCAGATTGCTCCTCACACCTGCTGTTCTGCCAGCGACCTCAATCAGTCCCCTTGCCGTGGGGAATGTACCCAGTGACAGAGTCTCGCTTTGTCTCCTGGCCTGGCCTTTAGATCACAAGGGCGGCTTTGTGGCGCAGCGGTAGAGTTGCTGCCTCACGGAGTCAGAGACCCCGGTTCGATCCCGACTACGGGTGCTGTCTGTACGGAGTTTGTACGTTCTCCCCGTGACCTGCGTGGGTTTTCTCCGAGATCTTCGGTTTCCTCCCACACTCCAAAGACGTACAGGTTTGCAGGTTCATTGGCTGGGTGTAAATGTAATATTCTCCTTAGTGTGGGTAGGGTAGTGTTAGTGTGCGGGGATCGCTGGTCAGTGCAGACTCGGTGGGCCGAAGGGCCTGTTTCCGCGCTGTATCTCTAAACTCAAGTTCAAGTTCAAGTGAGTTTATTGTCATGTGTCCCTGATAGGACAATGAAATTCTTGCTTTGCTTCAGCACAACAGAACATAGAAGGCATTGACTACAAAACAGATCAGTGTGTCCATATACCATTATATAAATATATACATACATGAATAAATAAACTGATAAAGTGCAAATAACAGATAATGGGCTATTAATGATCAGAGTTTTGTCCGAGCCAAGTTTAATAGCCTGATGGCTGTGGGGAAGTAGGTATTCCTGAACCTGGACGTTGCAGTCTTCAGGCTCCTGTACCTTCTACCTGAAGGTAGCAGGGAGATGAGTGTGTGGCCAGGATGGTGTGGGTCCTTGATGATACTGCCAGCCTTTTTGAGGCAGCGACTGTGATAAATCCCCTCGATGGAAGGAAGGTCAGAGCCGATGATGGACTGGGCAGTGTTTACTACTTTTTGTAGTCTTTTCCTCTCCAGGGCGCTAAAGTTGCCGAACCAAGCCACGATGCAACCGGTCAGCATGCTCTCTACTGTGCACCTGTAGAAGTTAGAGAGAGTCCTCCTTGACAAACCGACTCTCCGTAATCTTCTCAGGAACTAAACTAAACTCCCAGAGTAAACCCACGCGGGTCACGGGGAGTAGGTGCAAACTCCGTACAGGCAGCACCCGCAGTCAGGATGGAACCCGGGTCTCTGGCGCTGTGAGGCAGCAACTCTACCGCTGCCCCACCGTGCCACCTACCGACTCTGGGCACTGAGTTCCAACAACAGATTATCCGTGTCTGCAGCTTCCAGCATCTGCAGCCTCTTGTGTCTTCACCTTCTCCAGCTTATCTCCGCACTCAGGTTTGACCTCCAAGCTGTCTAGACCAGAGGCGAGGGGTACATATCGAGCTGAATCAATTCTCCTGTAATGCCAAACCTGATTTGCAAGTCTTTTTGATGTTTCTAAATGTAGCCCGGTGTCAGATATTGTTTGTTCTCTGTGCAGCATCTTGGGACATGTTGCTGCCTTAAAGGATCGACATCAAAATGAGGTGTAGATGTTGATGTTGGTTTTACTATTAACCATGCAAGTAGTTCCCTCCTGGAGCCTCGACTATCCTTGACCATCTCACAAACCAACCTCCCTTCCATTGTCTGACGAAGGGTCTCGACCCGATACGTCACCCATTCCTTCCCTCCACAGATGCTGCCTGTCCCACTGAGTTACTCCAGCTTTTTGTGTCAACCTCCCTTCCATTGACTCCATCGACACCTCACGCTGCCTCTGCAAGGCCAGCAGCATATTCAAGGACCAGTCTCACCCCGGTCACTCCCCCTTCTCCCCTCTCCCATCGGGCAAAAGGTACAGAAGTGTGAAAACGCACGCCTCCAGATTCAGGTACAGTTTCTTCCCAGCTGTTATCAGGCAACTGGATCATCCCACCAAAACCAGACAGCAGTCCTGAACTACTATCTACCTCTTGGTGACCTTTGGACTATCCTTGATCGTACTTTGCTGGCTTTACCTTGCACTAAACGTTGTTCCCTTATCATGTATCTGTACACTGTAAACGGCTCGATTGTAATCATTGTATTGTCTTTCCGCTGGTAGACACAAAAAGCTGGAGTAACTCAGCGGGGACAGGCAGCATCTATGGAGAGAAGGAATGGGTGACGTTTCGGGTCGAGGTCCTTCTTCAGAGACTTCCCGCTGAGTGGATAGCACGCAACAAAGAGCTTTTCACTGTACCTCGGTACACGTGATTACAAACTAAATTGTAACTGGAATCTTATTTCCTTCTGAAAACTGTTCTCCCGTCAGAACAGTGACCATAGAAACATAGACAATAGGTGCAGGAGTAGGCCATTCGGCCCTTCGAGCCAGCACCGCCATTCAATGTGATCATGGCTGATCATCCACAATCAGTACCCCGTTTCTGCCTTCTCCCCATATCCCTTGATACCGTTAGCCCTAAAAGCTTAAATCTAACTCTTTCTTGAAAACATCCACAGATGGCAGTGGAGGCCAATTCACTGGATGTTTTCAAGAGAGAGTTGGATATATGCCACTGGCTGCAAAGTGCCTTGAAATATCGTTAGGCCGCATAAGGCAGGAGCCAAGTCAACATCAAGTCAGGTCTATAGTCATAAGCACAGGTGTGGTGAGGTATAGATCATAAGATCATAAGGGATAGGAGTAGAATTAGGCCATTCGCCCTATCTAGTCAGCTCCGCCATTCAATCATGGCTGATCTATCTCTCCTCCTAACCCCATTCTCCTGCCTTCACCCTATAACCCCTGACACCCATACTAATCAAGAATCTATCTATTTTGGCCTTAAACATGTCCACTGACTTGGCCTCTACGGCCTTCTGTGGCAAAGAATTCCACAGATTCACCAGCCTCTGTCTAAAGAAATTCCTCCTCATCTCCTTTCTAAAGGAACGTCCTTTAATTCTGATGCTATAACCTCTAGTCCTAGACTCTCCCACTAGTGGAAACATCCTCTCCACATCCACTCTGTCCAAACCTTTCACCATTCGGTACGTTTCAACAAGGTCCCCCTTCATTCTTCTAAACTCCAGCGAGTACAGGCCCAGTGCCGACAAACGCTCATCATACGTTCACCCACTCATTCCTGGGATCATTCTTGTCAACCTCCTCTCGATCCTCTCCAGAGCCAGCACATCCTTCTGGTGCCCAGATTTGCTCACAATATTCCAATGCGCCTGACCAGGCCTTGTAAAGCCTCAGCAGTACATCCCTGTTTTTGTACACAAGCCGTCTCAAAGTAAATGCTAGCATTGAGTTTGCTTTTTGCAGTTCGGCTTAGGTTTATGCCGAGGCAGCGTGAGTTATAAATGGAGTCTGTAGAAGGGAGGTTGGTTTGTGCGATGGTCTGGGCTGCGTCCACAACTCTCTGTGGTCCTGGATGGAGCTGTTACCAAACCAGGCTGTGATGCATCCTGAGAATAGACTCCAAATAAACACAGAATGCTCAGCGGGACAGGCAGCATTTCTGGAGAGAAAGAATGGGTGACATTTCGGGTCGAGACCTTTCTTCAGGTAAAATGCTTTCTACGGCGCATCTGTAGAAGTTGGTGAGAGTTGTAGGGGACTTGCCGAACTTGAGGAAGTAGAGCCTTTGGTGTGTTTTTTTGGCCATTGCTTCGATGTGGCTGGTTCTTAAGGTTGCCAACGTTCCCACTCCCAAATAAGGGACAAAGGGTCAAAATACGGGACAAATTCCCGACGGCAATTCGTTGACCGACTGGGCCGTGGCTGGGTGAATGATGAGTTGGCCCGGGTGCTGGACTGCACACAAAGCCCAGCCGGCGGGCCAGCTGAGCAGTTTTGGCCCGGGCCGCGCGACATCGCACGCAAAGTCCAGCGCCCCGTCCAACTCATGAACCGATGATCGGCCATGAGAAGGAGGGGTGGTGGTGTCAATAGATAATAGACGTTAGGTGCAGGAATGTACCCCACCACTCAAACCCTCGGACTATTTTCACTCAGACTTTACTGGGCTTTGGATAGACACAAAAAGCTGGAGTAACCCTGCAGGTCAGACAGCATCTCTGAAGAAAAGGAATAGGCGACGTTTCGGGTCGAGACCCTTCTTCAGACTCAAAAGGTATAGACAATAGGCCATTCGGCCCTTCGAGCCAGCCATTCATGTGATCATGGCTGATCATCCACAATCAGTACCCCGGTTCCTGCCTTCTCCCCATATCCCCTGATTCCGCTATCTTTATAGTTCTATCTAACTCTCTTGAAAGCATGCAGAGAATTTGCCTCCATTGCCTTCTGAGGCAGGGAATTCCACAGATTCACAACTCTCTGGGGTGGAAACCGATGATCGGCCCTGAGAGAGAGGGGTGGTTGTGTCGGGGGTCAGCGAAAGTCCGAAGGTCCGAAGGTCGGACAGCTGGCCGGGCGACGGGTCCACGGGCGAGGCGCTGCTGCTGCTGCTGCACTCCATGGGCTGCACCATGGCGGGACGGGTGAGGCGGGGTCCGACTCGACAGTCCCCTCGACCCGAGTTGTAGCGGTCAAATTCGGGACAAGGGCGGGACAGTTGGGAACCCTAGTGGTCCTGGACAAGTTGCTGGTGATGTTCACTCCTAAGTTGATGTTGGTAAGTTAGGCGTAGGTTTATGGTTGGCGCGGTGTACGGAGGTGGGGACGTGTTGGTCTGCCTGGTGCCTCTTCTCATTGCTGACTCTTCACCCCTCCCCACACCCCCATCCCCACCCACAGGTGATCCTGCATTTCATGGTGGGCTCCCCAGTGCGGCCGTCAGTCAGGATCTGGCCAGCTCCTCATCCAGGCCGGACTCATGAGAGGTGAGTAACACCACAACCCCCCCCCTCCCATCAAGGTCTGATTCACTGAATCCCCCATCCCCAACACCGTCCCCCGCACTGTCTCCCCACCCCCACCCCGCCCCCTCCCTCCCTGCGGTCTGACCTCCCCCCACTGACTCCCCCACATTCACAGCCCTTCCCTCATGGTATCACCATCCCCCACCCCCACCCCCACCCCCCCCCACCCCACCCCCACCCCCACCCCCACACACACACTATCCTGTCCCCCTCTGGGACTGGGTGGGTAAATGTGTCACACACTATCCTTTCCCCCTCTGGGACCGGGTGATACACAAACCAACATCCGCTGCATTTGTTTACTAAGCCGTGCTCAGTAACATAAGATTCAATGTCATTGTCCTTGAGATTATTGGATATTGTGATGACAAGGTGGATTAAAATAAATCTGTGTGTGTCGCTGCACTGACAGGACGAGGGTGAGTGGCAGATAGGAGCAAAGATCCTATAGCGGAGCAAGATAGACCACTCCTGCTAAATGCAATGGGCTGACGTGTAGTACGCAACGGAACGTGGGCCTTTTTTTCATCCATTTCCGTAACCGGACCCGACCCGACCCCACCCGACTCGCAGTGTAATCAACGTTGCGGGGGAACAGTTTGTGTTAATAAATTAAAATTCTGAAAATGAGGAGAAGATTTTTCCCAAATATCTTTTACTTTTACGAGGATGTTTCCGTAACCGGCTTCCGTCTCCGCACTAGTATCCTATGGGATCTTTGGTGTGGAGACGGAAGCCGGTTACGGAAATGGGGCCTTAAATTACCCATGAATCTGCCCATGACCGTACTACGTCTTTTTCGTCGAGTGGACTATCTTGTTCGCTCTAGGATCTTTGGATAGGAGGAGGTTGAGAAAGTTGCAGCGATCGTCAACCTCGAGAAGCCCGTTTAGTTTAGAGATACATTGCGGTAACAGGCCCTTCATTCCATTGAGTCCGCGCTGACCAGCGATCCCCGCACACTAACACTACCCTACACACACTAGGGACAGTTTACAATTATACCGAGCCAATTAACCTACAAACCTGTAATGTCTTTGGGGTGTGGGAGGGAACCGGAGAAAGCCCACGCGGTCACGGGGAAATCTCCGTACAGACAGCTCCCGTAGTCAGGATGGAACCCGGGTCTCTGGCGCTGTAAGGCAGCAACTCTACAGGGCCTGTCCCACTTGCCGATTTTTTCGGCGACTGCCGGCGTCATATCAGTGTCGCCAAAAGAATTTGAACATTTCAAAATCAAGAGGAATTGGGTATACATAGTACAATTAGAACTTGGAAACAAATAAAACAAAATTTAAAATTAAGAAATCTATCGCTTTTATCCCCAATAGTTAATAACCCTTCGTTTAATCCCTCTATTACAGACAAATCTTTTATACAATGGGATAGACTAGGAATTAAAACGTTCGGAGACTTGTATGAAACTGGAAAATTACTATCATTCCAACAATTACAAATAAAGTATAAGCTGGGAAATAATCAATACTTTAAATATTTTCAAATATGTGATTATCTGAAAAAATATACAAAAGATCATTATAACATCCCACCAGTACTGGACGAAGCAATGCAGATAAAAGCTGAATCAGCAAACTTAATATCGTATTTGTATAATATTATCTTAAATGTAGAAATACCAACTACGGAAGGTATTAGAAGAGACTGGGAACAAGAATTAGCTATTAAAATTTCAAAGGAAAGGTGGAATGAACATTTATTAAATGTGCATAAATGCTCGATTAATGTAAGACACTTTAATACAATTCAAAATTTTACACAGATTATATTATTCAAAAACTAAAATTAATAAAATTATCCCCAATGTATCATCTATTTGCGATAAATGTCAATCTCAAGAAGCTACTATAGCGCACTCATTTGTTTTTTGCTCAAAAATTCAAAAATTTTGGTTTGAAATTTTTGAAATCTTTACAAAATTATTTAAAATAAAACTGACACCAAAAGCAGAATGGATTATCTTCGGAACAACGGAAGATCGCCCTGAACTAAATGTGTTTCAAAAGAAATTAGTTGATTACGGGTTAATAACTGGAAAAAAGCTTATCCTAAAATTTTGGAAAAACGCTCCAATACCAACTATAAACATGTGGATTTCAAATATGTTTGAAACATTACACCTAGAAGAGATAAGACTCATCCTGGCAGGCAAATCAGATCACTTCCATCTGACGTGGTCTGCATTTATAGAACTATTACAAGCATAAGGTGCAAAAGTACTTTAAAAAGTACCGATGTCAGGTAAAGGGGGATGAAAGGTGGCGAGTTGGTAGATCCCATTTGCGCGATGCTCATAATAAAGTACTTGTTTTTCTCTTTTCTCTTCTTTCTCTTTTTTTCTTCTTTAGGGTCTATCTCTTAATCTTATCTCTTTAATTTCTTTTCTACAGGGTCTCTGTTCTTTCCTGTTGACACATTTTTACACCTTCACTATTTTCCTTAAAAAATGATGGAGTACATTAATTGTAATAAGATATACGTGATGAGTACTAATGTAATTGGTTGTAATTTAATGTACTTCTAATAAATAAAATAAAAAAATTAAAATAAAAATAAAAAAAATCCAGCGACGACAAAAAGAATGTTGTGTCACTTGAAAAAACACCGCACGTCAATACGTCATCACACCGCGTTACATAGAAACATAGAAAATAGGTGCAGGAGGAGGCCATTCGGCCCTTCGAGCCACCACCATTCATTGTGATCATGGCTGATCGTCCCCTATCAATAACCCGTGCCTGCCTTCTCCCTATATCCCTTGACTCCACTAGCCCCTAGAGCTCTATCTAACTCTCTCTTAAATCCATCCAGTGATTTGGCCTCCACTGCCCTCTGTGGCAGGGAATTCCACAAATTCACAACTCTCTGGGTGAAAAAGTTTTTTCTCACCTCAGTCTTAAATGACCTCCCCTTTATTCTAAGACTGTGTGGCCCCTGGTTCTGAACTCGCCCCACATAGGGAACATTTTTCCTGCATCTAGCTTGTCCAGTCCTTTTATAATTTTATATGTTTCTATAAGATCCCCCCTCATCCTTCTAAACTCCAGTGAATACAAGCCTAGTCTTTTCAATCTTTCCTCATATGACAGTCCCGCCATCCCAGGGATCAATCTGGTGAACCTACGCTGCACTGCCTCAATCACAAGCATGTCCTTCCTCAAATTAGGAGACCAAAACTGTATGCAATACTCCAGATGTGGTCTCACCAGAGCCCTATACAACTGCAGAAGAACCTCTTTACTCCTATACGGAAATCCTCTTGTTATGAAGCCCAACATTCCATTAGATTTCTTCACTGGTTTTGCCAGATCGCGGTGCCGTGTGCCGACTGATTGCCGGCGCTGTGGTAATGTTCATTCTCTCCGCTACAGTGAAGGGACAGAAGCCCCCTGTATCACGTCGGCTGGCTTCCAGTTCCTGCTGCTGGACACCTCATCCCAGCTCTGGTATTTCATGCTCCAGTACCTGCACACTGCTGAGGTAGGCAGCTGGTCACGGCTCCCCCCCCCTCACTACCCCCTCCCCCTTTCCCTCCACCCCCTTTCCCTCGACCCCCCTCCCGCTGTCCTTCATCTCTCTCCTCCTCCCCCCCTCTCCACACTGCTGAGGTAGGGCACCTGGGCATGGCACTCTTCCCCCCCTCTACCTACCCGTCCATCCTCCCCCCACCTCCTTCTCCCCATCTCTCTCTCCCCCCATCTCTCTCCCCCCATCTCTCTCCCCCCTATCTCTCTCCCCCCATCTCCCTCTCCTCCCATCTCCATCTCCCCCACCTCTCCCTCTCCCCATCTCTCTCCCCCCCATCTCTCTCTCCCCCACCACTCTGTCCCCCACCTCCCGCTCCCGCACCTCTCTCCCCCACCTCTCCCTCTCCCCATCTCTCCCTCCCCCACCTCTCTCTCCCCCACCTCACTCTCCCCCACCTCCCTCTCTCCCCCACCTCCCTCTCTCCCCCACCCCTCTCTCCCCCACCTCTCTCCCCCCATCTCTCTCCCCCCATCTCTCTCTCCCCCACCTCCCTCTCTCCCCCATCTCTCTCTCCCCCATCTCTCTCTCCCAGATCTCTCTGTCCCCATCTCTCTCTCTCCCCCAACTCCCTCTTCCCCCATCTCTGCCCCCCCCATCTCTCTCTCCTCCCATCTCTCTCTCCCCCCCTCTCTCTCCCCCCACCTCTCTCTCTCCCCATCTCTCCCTCCCCATCTCTCTCCCCATCTCTCTCCCCCACCTATCTCTCCCCCCATCTCTCTCCCCCCACCTCTCTCTCCGCCACCTCTCTCTCTCCCCCACCTCTCTGTCCCCCACCTCTCTGTCCCCCACCTCTCTCTCCACCTCCTCTCTCTCTCCCCCACCTCTCTCTCCCCCAACCTATCTCTCCCCCACCTCTCCCTCTCCCCCACCTCTCTCTCTCCCGCATCTCCCCCACCTTTCTCTCGCCCCCACCTCTCTCCCTCTCCCCCACCTCCCTCCCCCACCTCTCTCCCTCCCCCATCTCTCTCCCCCACCTCTCTCCCTCCCCCACCTCCCTCCCCCACCTCCCTCCCCCACCTCTCTCTCTCCCCCATCTCTCTCCCCCACCTCTCTCTCTCCCCCAGCTCTCGCCCCCACCTCTCTCTCTCTCCCCCACCTCTCTCCCTCTCTCCCACCTCTCTCCCCATCTCTCCCCCACCTCTCTCTCTCTCTGTGTCCACAGTGGTGAGGTGGGACACGTGGCCATCATCTCCACCGCTGTTGCCACCGTGGTCCCCAGTGAGCGATTAACCTGGTGCTGATTCGCCTCTTGCTTTATTTCCTCCAGACACGAAAGATGGACCTGGTTGAGATCCTGTCGTTTGTTTTCCAGCTGAGTTTCTCCACGCTGGGCAAGGTGAGCAGGGTGTCGTCTTGTCCTGTACCCTGCACCCTCACTCCCACACCCACCCACCGTGGGAGGGGGGAGATAGAGAGAGAGAGGGGGGGGTGTTGAGAGGGGTGGGGGTAGAGTTGCCGACTTCCTCACTCCCAAATAATGGACAAAAAGGTCAAGATACGGGACAAATTCCCCCCGACGGCAATTCGTTGACCGACTGGGCCGTGTCTGGGTGAATGATGAGTTGGCCCCGGGTGCTGGACTGGACACAAGGCCCAGCCGGCAGGCCAGCTGAGTCCGGCACCCCATCCAGCTCATGAACCGATGATTGGCCATGAGAAGGAGGGGTGGTGGTGGTGTCGGCGGTCAGCGAAGGTCCGAAGGTCGGACAGCTGGCCGGGCTGCCGACCGACGGGGCCACGGGCGAGGCGCTGCTGCTGCTGCTGCTGCACTCCATGGGCTGCACCACCACGGGACGGGTGAGGCGGGGTCCGATCCGACAGTCCCCTCGACCCGAGTAATAGCGGTCAAATACGGGACAAGGGCGGTCCTGTACGGGAACAAACCAATTTAGCCCAATATACTGGATGTCCCGGCTAATACGGGACAGTTGGCAACCCTTCGTGGGATGGGGGAGGAGTGGGGGGTTAGTCTGCTGTGGGCGCTGGAGGGGGCAGGGGAGGGGATGGGGGGGAGAGCGAGATGGGGCCAGGCGCTCCATTCTCTCAGCATATGACAGTCCCGACATCCCGGGAATTAACCTTGTAAACCTGCGCTGCACTCCCTCAATAGCAAGAATCTGGTCCTCGATTCCCCGACTCTGGGCAAGAGACTCTGTGCATCTACCCGATCTATTCCTCTCATGATTCTATACATTATTGTACATATTTTTGCAATAATCGATCACATTTATTTTTGTTTAAAAAACTGAGGAGCGACAGTTGTCGACTGGGTAACTTTCATCGACATTTCCGCGCTGCCATTTTTAAACACCAAAGGAGTTCCTGTAACCACCACACAGGGTTGTAGCTGAAGGAACAAGGAATCTTCCCTTCAGAATGTTTGGTTTAGTGGGGGCGGTCACGGTGGGGGCAGCGGTAGAGTTGCTGCCTTACAGCGCTCGCATCGCTGGAGACCTGGGTTCCATCCCGACTACGGGTACTCTCTGTACGGAGTTTGCACGTTCTCCCCGTGACCTGCTTGGTGTGAAAGTAAATTGTCCCCAGTGTGTGTAGGATCGCTGGTCGGTTCGGACTCGGTGGGCCGAAGGGCCTGTTTCCGTGCCGTATCTCCAAACCAAACTAAACTGCCTGCACTCGAAGGACTGCCAGAGGAGGTAGATGAGGCGGGGACTGTCCCAACGTTTAAGAAACTGTTGGACAGGTACATGGATAGGACAGGTTTGGAGGGTTATGGGCCAAGCGCAGGCAGGTGGGACTAGTGTAGCTGGGACATGTTGGCCGGTGTGGGCAGGTTGGGCGGAAGGGCCTGTTTCCACACTGTATCACTATATGACTAGTGTAGCTGGGGCATGTAGGCCGATGTGGGCAAGTTGGGCCGAAGGGCCTCTTTCCACACTGTATCAATCTATGACTAGTGTAGCTGGGGCATGTTGGCCGATGTGGGCAGGTTGGGCCGAAGGGCCTGTTTCCACACTGTATCACTATGACTGGTGTAGCTGGGGCATGTTGGCCGATGTGGGCAAGTTGGGCCGAAGGGCCTGTTTCCACACTGTATCGCTCTATGACTCTAAACCATTAGACAGATGCGTCTGTCGGATGGATCTGCAGATAGGCCCAAAATGCTGGAGTAACTCAGCGGGTGAGGCAGCATCTCAGTAGACAAGGAATGGGAAACGTCATCCATTCCTTCTCTCCAGAGATGCTGCCTCACCCGCTGAGTTACTCCAGCATTTTGTGCCTACCTTTGATTTCAACCAGCTTCTGCAGTTCTTTCTTACTAAAGGAACTGCAGACGCTGGTTTACACCGAAGATAGACACAAAATGCAGGATTAACTCCGCGGGACTGGAGAGAAGGAATGGGTGACGTTTTGGGTCGAGACCCTTCTTCAGACTGAGAGTCAGGGGAAAGGGAAACAAGGGATATAGACGGTGATGTAGAGAGATATAGAACAAATGAATGAAAGATATGTAAAAAAGTAACAATGATCAAGGAAAGGTGGAGCCCACAATGGTCCATTGTTGGCTGTGGGCTAGGTGGTAACGAGTTATACAGAGAGTGAAACTCGACAGGACGACAATGAAACTAGTACGATGACTAGAGTGGGGATGCAAGAACGGGCCCAGGCAGCGAGTTTAGTTTAGAGATATAGCACGGAAACAGGCCCTTCGGCCCACCGGGTCCATGCCGAACAGCGATCCCCAGCACACTAACACTATCCTACACACACGAGTGACAATTTACATTCACACCAAGGTAATTGACCTACAAACCTGTACTTCCTTGGAGTGCTGGAGGAAACCGAAGATCTCGGAGAAAACCCACGCAGAGAACGGGCAAACTCCGTACAGACAGTACATAAGCAAATTTGCAGATGACACAAAGCTGGGTGGCAGTGTGAACTGTGAGGAGGATGCTATGAGAATGCAAGGTGACTTGGACAGATTGGGTGAGTGGGAAGATGCATGGCAGATGCAGTTTAATGTGGATAAAAGTGAGGTTATCCACTTTGGTAGCACAAAGAGGAAGGCAGATTACAATCTAAATGGTGTCAAGTTGGGAAAAGGGGAAGTACAAGGGGATCTGGGGGTCCTTGTTCATCAGTCAATGAAAGTAAGCATGCAGGTACAGCAGGCAGTGAAGAAAGCGAATGGCGTGTTGGCCTTTATAACAAGAGGAGTCGAATATAGGAGCAAAGAGGTCCTTCTGCAGTTGTACAGAGCCCTAGTGAGACCACACCTGGAATATTGTGTGCAGTTTTGGTCCTAATTTGAGGAAGGACATTCTTGCTATTGAGGGAGTGCAGCGTAGGTTTACAAGGTTAATTCCCGGGATGGCGGGACTGTCATATGCTGAGAGAATGGAGCGGCTGGGCTTGTATACTCTGTAGTTTAGAAGGATGAGAGGGCATCTTATTGAAACATATAAGATTATTAAGGGTTTGGGCACGCTATAGGCAGGAAACATGTCTCCGATGTTGGGGGAGTCCAGAACCAGGGGCCACAGCTTAAGGGGTAAGGGGTAAGCCATTTAGAATGGAGACGAGGAAACACTTTTTCACACAGAGAGTGGTGAGTCTGTGGAATTCTCTGCCTCAGAGGGCGGTGGAGGCCGGTTCTCTGGATGCTTTCAAGAGAGAGCTAGATAGGGCACTTAAAGATAGCGGAGTGAGGGGATATGGGACGAAGGCAGGAACGTGATACTGATTGGGGATGATCAGCCATGATCACATTGAATGGCATTGCTTGCTTGCTCGAAGGGCCGAATGGCCTATTCCTGGAGCTATTGTCTATTGTCTATTGTCCAATGACATAGGCCTCCGGTACAGAGACCGGTCCTGTTGCTCAGAAGGGTAAGGAAAAGAAGAGGAGGGCAATACTAATAGGGGACTCTATAGTTAGGGGGTCAGACAGGCGATTCCTTTGGACGCAGTCGGGAGACCCGGATGGTAGTTTGCCTCCCTGGTGCCAGGGTCTGTGATGTGTCTCAGCGTGTCCAAGATATTCTGAAAGGGGAGGGAGAGGAGCCCGAGGTCGTGGTACATATAGGTACCAATGACATAGGTAAAAAAAGAGAAGAGGTCCTGAAAGGAGAATTTAGGGAGTTAGGAGGGGAGTTAAAGAGTAGGACAGCAAAGGTAACAATCTCGGGATTACTGCCTGTGCCACGCGACAGTGAGAGTAGGAATGGAGCGAGGTGGAGGATAAATGCGTGGCTGAAGGACTGGTGCAGAGGGCAGGGATTGAAATTTCTGGATCATTGGGACCTCTTTTGTGGAAGGTGCGACCTGTACAAAAAGGATGGGTTGCACTTGAACCTGAGGGGGACCAATATCCTGGCGGGGTGATCTGCAAAGGCTACAGGGGAGACTTTAAACTAGAATGGTTGGGGGGAGGGACTCAAATAGAGAAAGCTATTAGACAGTGTGTGAGGCAGGAGGCAGAGAAGGAAAGCACTCAGACCCAACATGTAGGGGGGAAAGAAGAAAACAATAATAAACAGAGAATAAGAGGTGGTGGGGTTCTTAAATGGGTGAGCAGAGAAACAGAGGGGTGTAAAATGCGGGCGGAAGCAATAGGTAGCAAGGTGAAAAGTAAAAGTGGCAGGCAGACAAATCCAGGGCAAAAATCAAAAAGGGCCACTTTTCAACACAATTGTATAAGGGATAAGAGCGTTGTAAAAACAAGCCTGAAGGCTTTGTGTCTCAATGCAAGGAGCATTCGTAATAAGGTGGATGAGTTGAACGTGCAGATAGCTATTAATGATTATGATATAGTTGGGATCACGGAGAAATGGCTCCAGGGTGACCAAGGCTGGGAGCTGAACATCCAGGGATATTCAATATTCAGGAGGGATAGAGAGAAAGGAAAAGGAGGTGGGGTAGCGTTGCTGGTTAGAGAGGAGATTAACGCAGTGGAAAGGAAGGACATTAGCTTGGAGGATGTGGAATCGGTATGGGTAGAGCTGCGAAACACTAAGGGGCAGAAAACGCTGGTGGGTGTTGTGCACAGGCCACCTAACAGTAGCAGTGAAGTTGGGGATGGCATCAAACAGGAAATTAGAAATGCGTGCAACAAAGGCAAAACAGTTATAATGGGTGACTTCAATCTACATATGGATTGGGTGAATCAAATTGGCAGGGGTGCTGAGGAAGAGGATTTCTTGGAATGTATGCGGGATAGTTATCTAAACCAACATGTAGAGGAACCAACGAGAGAGCAGGCTATTCTAGACTGGGTATTGAGTAATGAGGAAGGGTTAGTTAGCAGTCTTGTTGTGCGTGCCCCCTTGGGCAAGAGTGACCATAATATGGTTGAGTTCTTCATTAGGATGGAGAGTGACATTGTTAATTCAGAAACAACGGTTCTGAACTTAAAGAAAGGTAACTTTGAGGGTATGAGACGTGAATTGGCCAAGATTGACTGGCAATTAGTTTTAAAAGGGTTGACGGTGGATATGCAATGGAAGGCATTTAAAGACTGCATGGATGAACTACAAAAATTGTTCATCCCAGTTTGGCAAAAGAATAAATCAGGGAAGGTAGTGCATCCGTGGATAACAAGGGAAATCAGGGATAGTATCAAAGCAAAAGATGATGCGTACAAATTAGCCAGAAAAAGCAGCATACCAGAGGACTGGGAGAAATTCAGAGACCAGCAGAGGAGGACAAAGGGCTTAATTAGGAAAGGGAAAATAGATTATGAAAGAAAACTGGCAGGGAACATAAAAACTGACTCAAAAGTTTTTATAGATATGTGAAGAGAAAGAGATTAGTTAAAACAAATGTAGGTCCCTTGCAGTCAGAAACAGGTGAATTGATCATGGGGAACAAGGATATGGCGGACCAATTGAATAACTACTTTGGTTCCGTCTTCACTAAGGAAGACATAAATAATCTGCCGGAAATAGCAGGGGACCGCGGGTCAAAGGAGATGGAGGAACTGAGTGAAATCCAGGTTAGTCGGGAAGTGGTGTTGGGTAAATTGAATGGATTAAAGGCCGATAAATCACCAGGGCCAGATAGGCTTCATCCCAGAGTACTTAAGGAAGTAGCTCCAGAAATAGTGGATGCATTAGTGATAATTTTTCAAAACTCTTTAGATTCTAGAGTAGTTCCTGAGGATTGGAGGGTAGCAAACATAACCCCACTTTTTAAGAAGGGAGGGAGAGAGAAAACGGGGAATTACAGACCAGTTAGTCTAACATCGGTACTGGGGAAACTGCTAGAGTCAGTTATTAAAGATGGGATAGCAACACATTTGGAAAGTGGTGAAATCATTGGACAAAGTCAGCATGGATTTACGAAAGGTAAATCATGTCTGACGAATCTTATAGAATGTTTCGAGGATGTAACTAGTAGAGTGGATAGGGGAGAACCAGTGGATGTGTTGTATCTGGACTTTCAGAAGGCTTTCGACAAGGTCCCACATAAGAGATTAGTATACAAACTTAAAGCACACGGTATTGGGGGTTCAGTATTGATGTGGATAGAGAACTGGCTGGCAAACAGGAAGCAAAGAGTAGGAGTAAACGGGTCCTTTTCACAATGGCAGGCAGTGACTAGTGGGGTACCGCAAGGCTCAGTGCTGGGACCCCAGCTATTTACAATTTATATTAATGAGCTGGATGAGGGAATTGAAGGCAACATCTCCAAGTTTGCGGATTACACTAAGCCGGGGGGCAGTGTTAGCTGTGAGGAGGATGCTAGGAGACTGCAAGGTGACTTGGATAGGCTGGGTGAGTGGGCAAATGTTTGGCAGATGCAGTATAATGTGGATAAATGTGAGGTTATCCACTTTGGTGGCAAAAACAGGAAAGCAGACTATTATCTAAATGGTGGCCGATTAGGAAAAGGGGAGATGCAGCGAGACCTGGGTGTCATGGTACACCAGTCATTGAAAGTAGGCATGCAGGCGCAGCAGGCAGTGAAGAAAGCGAATGGTATGGTAGCTTTCATAGCAAAAGGATTTGAGTATAGGAGCAGGGAGGTTCTACTGCAGTTGTACAGGGTCTTGGTGAGACCACACCTGGAGTATTGCGTACAGTTTTGGTCTCCAAATCTGAGGAAGGACACAGATCCAGGTTCCATCCCGACTACCGGCGCTGTCTGTGTGGAGTTCGCACGTTCTCTCCGTGACCGCCTCCCAAACTCCAAAGGCGTGCTGGTTTGTAGGTCCATTGGCTCGGTGTGAATGTAAATTGTCCCCAGTGTGTGTGTAGGGTGGTGTTAGTGTGCGGGGATCGCTCGTCGGCGCGGACTCGGTGGGCCGAAGGGCCTGTTTCCCTCAACTCACCCCGTCTCATCTCTCTCCCCCTTTCCGTCTCTCCTCACCCCGTCTCTTTCCTCCTCCCCTCTCCCCCCCTCTCTGTCCCCCAGGATTACTCGGTGGAGGGGATGAGTGAGTCGCTGTTGACCTTCCTGCAGCATCTGCGGGAGTTTGG
>JAXLNO010003198.1:37500-52500 GCA_038087875.1 Malacoraja senta
GAGTGTTTGTGAGTGTGTATGTGTGATCTGTGATCTGTGTGAGTGTGTGTATGTGTGTCTGTATCCGTGTGTGTGTGTTTGTGTGTCTTTATCCGTGTGTGTGTGTGTGTGTGTGTGTGTGTGTCTGTATCCGTGTGTATGTTTGTCTCTGTGTGTTTGTGTGTGTGTCTGTGTGTGTGTGTGTATCCATGTGTGTTTGTGTGTGTATCCATGTGTGTGTCTGTGTGTGTGTTTGTGTGTGTGTGTGTTTGCGTGTGTGTCTTTGTGTGTGTGTGTGTTTCTGTCTGTGTGTGTTTGTGTGTCTGTCTGTGTGTGTGTGTGAGTGTGTCTGTATCCGTGTGTGTGTGTGTGTGTCTGTGTGTGTGTGTGTCTGTGTGTTTGTGTGCGTGTGTGTCTATCCGTGTGTGTGTGTGTGCATGTGTGTGTGTGTGTGTGCGTGCGTGTGTGTGCGGGTGTGTGTGCGCGTGTGTGTCTGTATCCCTGTGTTCATGTGTGTGTCTGTATCCGTGTGTGTGTGTGTGTGAGTGCGTGATTTCTGTGTGTGTGGTGTGTGTGTGTGTGTGTCTATATCTGTGTGTGTGTGATCTGTGTGTGTGTGTCTGTGAGTGTGTGTGTGTGTGTGTGTGTGTGTGTGTGTGTGTGTCTTTATCCGTGTGTGGGTGTGTGTCTATCTGTTTGTGTGTGTGTGTGTGTGCGTGTCTGTGTGTGTCTGTGTATCTGTGTGTGTGGGTGTGTGTGTGTGTGATCTGTGTGAGTGTTTGTGTGTGTGTGTGTGTGTGTGTGTGTGATCTGTGTGTGTGGGTGTATCTGTGTGTGTGTCTGTGTGTGTGTGTGTCTGTGTGTGTGTGTGTCTGATCTGTGTGTGTGTCTGATCTGTGTGTGTGTGTGTGTGTCTGTGTGTGTGTTTGTGTGTGTGTGTCTGATCTGTGTGTGTGTCTGATCTGTGTGTGTGTCTGATCTGTGTGTGTCTGATCTGTGTGTGTATCTGTGTGTGTGTGTGTGTATCTGTGTGTGTGTGTGTATCTGTGTGTGTGTGTGATCTGCGTGTGTGTGTCTGTGTGTGTATCTGTGTTTGTGTGTGTATCTGTGTGTTTGTATGTGTGCGTGTTTGTGTCTGTATCCGTGTGTGTCTATCCGTGTGTGTGTGTGTCTTTATCCGTGTGTGTGTATGTGTGTGTGTGTGTGTGTGTGTGTGTGTGTGTCTGTGTGTGTGTGTGTGTCTGTGTGTGTGTTTGTCTGTGTGTCTGTGTGTCTGTATCCGCGTGTGTGTGTCTGTATCCGTGTGTGTGTGTGTGTGTGTGTGTGTGTGTGTCTATCCGTGTGTGTGTTTGTCTCTGTGTGTTTGTGTGTGTGTCTGTGTGTGTGTGTATCCATGTGTGTTTGTGTGTGTATCCATGTGTGTGTGTGTGTGTGTCTGTGTCTGTGTGTGTGTGCGTGTGTGTGTGTGTCTGTATCCGTGTGTGTGTGATCTCTGTGTGTGTGTGAGTGTGTCTGTATCCGTGTGTGTGTGTCTGTATCCGTGTGTGTGTCTGTGTGTGTGATATGTGTGTGTGTGTGTGTGTCTGTGTGTTTGTGTGCGTGTGTGTGTCTGTATCCGTGTGTCTGTGTGTGCGTGTGTGTGGCTGTATCCGTGTGTGTGTGTGCGTGCGTGTGTGCGCGTGTGTGTCTGTATCCCTGTGTTCATGTGTGTGTCTGTATCCGTGTGTGTGTGTGTGTGTGAGTGCGTGATTTCTGTGTGTGTGGTGCGTGTGTGTGTGTCTATATCTGTGTGTGTGTGATCTGTGTGTGTGTGTGATCTGTGTGTGTGTCTGTGTGTGTGTGTGTCTGTGTGTGTGTGTGTGTCCGTATGTGTGTGTGTTTGTGTTCGTGTGGGTGTGTGTGTGTGTGTGTGATCTGTGTGTGTGTGTGTGCGTGTGAGTGTTTGTGTGTGTGTGTGTGTGTGATCTGTGATCCGTGTGTCTGTATCCGTGTGTGTGTGTCTTTATCCGTGTGTGTGTGTGTATGTATCCGTTTGTGTGTGTGTGTGTGTGTGTGTGCGTGTCTGTGTGTATCTGTGTGTGTGTGGGTGTGTGTGTGTGATCTGTGTGAGTGTCTGTGTGTGTGTGATCTGTGTGTGTGGGTATGGGTGTATCTGTGTGTGTGTTTGTGTGTGTGTGTGTGTGTGTGTGTGTCTGATCTGTGTGTGTGTCTGATCTGTGTGTGTGTCTGATCTGTGTGTGTCTGATCTGTGTTTGTGTGTGTATCTGTGTGTGTGTATGTGTGTGTGCGTTTGTGTCTATCCGTGTGTGTCTATCCGTGTGTGTGCATGTGTCTTTATCCATGTGTGTGTCTGTGTGTGTGTGTGTGAGCGTGTGTCTGTATCCGTGTGTGTGTGTGTGTGTGTGTATGTGTGTGTGTATGTGTGTGTGTGTGTGTGTGTGTGTGCCTGTGTGTATGTGTGTGTTTGTGTGTGTGTGTCTGTATCCTTGTGTGTTTTTGTGTGTGTGTGTATGTGTGTGCCTGTGTGTCTGTATCTGCGTGTGTGTGTGTCTGTATCTGTGTGTGTGTGTGTGAGTGTGGCTGTATCCGTGTGTGTGTGTGCGTGTGTGCATGTATCCGTTTGTGTCTGTGTGTCTGTGTGTGTGTGATCTGTGTGTGCGTGTCTGGGTCTGTGTGTGTGTGATTGTGTGTGTGTGTGTGTGTGATCTGTGTGTGTGTGTGCGCTCGTGTGTGTGTGTGTCTATCCGTGTGTGCGTGTGTGTGTGTGTGTCGGTATCCGTGTGTGTGTGTGCGTGTGTGTATCCGTGTGTGTGTGTGATCTGTGTGTGTGTGTGATCTGTGTGTGTGTGTGTGTGTGTGATCTGTGTGTGTGTGTATCTGTGTGTGTGTGTGTATGTGTGTGTTTGTCTATCCGTGTGTGTGATTTGTGTGTGTGTGTGTGATCTGTGTGTGTGTGATTGTGTGTGTGTGTGTGTCTATCTGTGTGTGTGTGCGCGTGTGTGTGTCTATCCGTGTGTGTGTGTGATCTGTGTGTGTGTGTGTCATCTGTGTGTGTGTGTGTGATCTGTGTGAGTGTTTGTGTGTGATCTGTGTGTGTGTGATCTGCGTGTGTGGGTGTATCTCTGTGTGTGTGTGTGTGTGTGTGTGTGTGTGTCTGATCTGTGTGTGTGTCTGATCTGTGTGTGTATCTGTGTGATCTGCGTGTGTGTGTCTGTGTGTGAGTATCTGTGTTTGTGTGTGTATCTGTGTGTGTATGTGTGTGTGTGTTTGTGTCTGTATCCGTGTGTATCTATCCGTGTGTGTGTGTCTTTATCCGTGTGTGTGTGTCTGTGTGTGAGTGTGTGTGTGTGTCTCTGTGTGTGTGTTTGTGTATGTGTGTGTCTGTGTGTGTATGTGTGTGTATCCGTGTGTGTGTTTGTGTGTGTGTGTCTGTGTGTCTGTGTGTGTGTGTCTGTGTGTCTGTATCCTTGTGTGTGTGTGTTTGTGTGTGTGTGTGTGTGTGTGTGTGTGTGTGTGTCTGTGTGTGTGTGTATGTCTGTGTGCCTGTGTGCCTGTGTGTCTGTATCCGCGCGAGTGTGTCTGTATCCGTGTGTGTGTGTGAGTGTGGCTGTATCCGTGTGTGTGTGTGTGCGTGTGTGCCTGTATCCGTTTGTGTCTGTGTGTGTGCGATCTGTATGTGTGCGTGTCTGTGTCTGTGTCTGTGTGTGTGTATCTGTGTGTGTGTGTGTGTGTGCGCGCCTGTGCGTATGTGTGTGTGCGCTCGTGTGTGTGTGTCTATCCGTGTGTGCGTGTGTGTGTCTGCGTGTGTGTGTCTATCCGTGTGTGTGTGTGTGTGCGTGTGTGTGTCGGTATCCGTGTGTGTGTGTGTGTGTGTGCCTGTATCCGTGTGTGTGTGATCTGTGTGTGTGTGATCTGTGTGTGTGTGTGTGTGATCTGCGTGTGTGTGTGTGTGTGTGTGTGATCTGTGTGTGATCTGTGTGTGTGTGTGTGTGTGTGGTGTGTGTGTCTATCTGTGTGTGTGTGCCTGTATCAGTGTGTGTGTGATCTGTGTGTGTGTGTGTGTGATCTGTGTGTGTGTGTGTGCGTGTGTGTGTCAATCTGTGTGTGTGTGTGATCTGTGTGTGTGTGTGTGATCTGTGTGTGTATGTGTGACCTGTGTGTGTGTGTGTGATCTGTGTGTGTGTGTGTGATCTGTGTGTGTGTGTGATCTGTGTGTGTGATCTGTGTGTGTGTGTGTGTGTGATCTGTGTGTGTGTGTGTCTATCCGTGTGTGTGTGCGTGTGGGTGGGTGTCTGTATCCGTGTGTGTGTGTGTGTGTGTGTGTGTGTGTGTGTCTGTGTGATTGTGTGTGTGTGTGATCTGTGTGTGTGTGCGTGTGAGTGTTTGTGTCTGTGTATGTGTGATCTGTGATCTGTGTGAGTGTGTCTATCCGTGTGTGTCTGTATCCATGTGTGTGTGGTTGTGTGTGTGTGTCTTTATCCATGTGTGTGTGTGTCTGTATCCATGTGTGTGTTTGTCTCTGTGTGTGTCTCTGTGTTTGTGTGTGTGTGTATCCATGTGTGTTTGTGTGTGCATCCATGTGTGTGTGTGTGTCTTTGTGTTTGTGTGTGTGTCTGTGTGTGTCTGTGTGTCTGTGTGTGTGTTTGTGTGTGTGTGTCTGTATCCGTGTGTGTGTGTTTGTGCGTGTGTGTCTTTGTGTGTGTGTGTTTCTGTCAGTGTGTGTGTTTGTGTGTCTGTGTCTGTGTGTGTGTGTGTCTGTATCCGTGTGTGTGTGATCGCTGTATGAGTGTGTCTGTATCCGTGTGTGTGTCTGTATCCGTGTGTGTGTGTGTCTGTGTGTGTGTGTGATCTGTGTGTGTGTGTGTGTCTGTGTTTGTGTGCGTGTATGTGTCTATCCGTGTGTGTGTGTGTGTGTGTGTGTGTGTGCTTGTGTGTGTCTATCCGTGTGTGTGTGTGTACGTGCGTGTGTGTGCGGGTGTGTGTGCGCGTGTGTGTCTGTATCCCTGTGTTCGTGTGTGTGTCTGTATCCGTGTGTGTGTGTGTGTGTGTGAGTGCGTGATTTCTGTGTGTGTGGTGCGTGTGTGTGTGTCTGTATCTGTGTGTGTGTGATCTCTGTGTGTGTGTGATCTGTGTGTGTGTGTCTGTGTGTGTGTGTGTCTATCCGTGTGTGTGTGCGTGTGGGTGGGTGTCTGTATCCGTGTGTGTGTGTGTGTGTGTGTGTGTCTGTATCTGTGTGTGTGTGTCTGTATCCGTGTATGTGTGTGTCTGTGAGCGTGTGTGTGTGCGTGTGTGTGTCTGTATCCGTGTGTGTGTCTGTGTGCGTGTGTGTGTGTGTCTGTATCCGTGTGTGTGTGTATGTGTGCGTGTGTGTGTCTATCCATGTGTGTGTGTCTGCGTGTGTGTGTCTGTATCCGTGTGTGTGTGTATGTGTCTGTATGTGTGTGTCTGTGTGATTGTGTGTGTGTGTGATCTGTGTGTGTGTGTGATCTGTGTGTGTGTGCATGTGAGTGTTTGTGTCTGTGTATGTGTGATCTGTGATCTGTGTGAGTGTGTCTATCCGTGTGTGTCTGTATCCATGTGTGTGTGGTTGTGTGTGTGTGCCTTTATCCATGTGTGTGTGTGTCTGTATCCATTTGTGTGTTTGTCTCTGTGTGTGTCTCTGTGTTTGTGTGTGTGTGTATCCATGTGTGTTTGTGTGTGTATCCATGTGTGTGTGTGTGTGTGTCTTTGTGTTTGTGTGTGTGTGTGTGTGTCTGTGTGTGTGTTTGTGTGTGTGTGTCTGTATCCGTGTGTGTGTGTTTGTGCGTGTGTGTCTTTGTGTGTGTGTGTTTCTGTCAGTGTGTGTGTTTGTGTGTCTGTGTCTGTGTGTGTGTCTGTATCCGTGTGTGTGTGATCGCTGTGTGAGTGTGTCTGTATCCGTGTGTGTGTGTGTCTGTGTGTGTGTGTGTGTCTGTCTGTGTGTGTGTGTGATCTGTGTGTGTGTGTGTCTGTGTTTGTGTGCGTGTATGTGTCTATCCGTGTGTGTGTGTGCTTGTGTGTGTCTATCCGTGTGTGTGTGTACGTGCGTGTGTGTGCGGGTGTGTGTGCGCGTGTGTGTCTGTATCCCTGTGTTCGTGTGTGTGTCTGTATCCGTGTGTGTGTGTGTGAGTGCGTGATTTCTGTGTGTGTGGTGCGTGTGTGTGTGTCTGTATCTGTGTGTGTGTGATCTGTGTGTGTGTGTGATCTGTGTGTGTGTGTGTCTGTGTGTGTGTGTGTCCGTATGTGTGTGTGTGTGTGTGTGATCTGTGTGTGTGTGCGTGTGAGTGTTTGTGTGTGTGTGTGATCTGTGATCCGTGTATCTGTATCCGTTTGTGTGTGTGTATCTGTGTGTGTGTGTGTGATCTGTGTGTGTGTGATCTGTGTGTGTGTGTGTGTGTGTGATCTGTGTGTGTGTGTGTGTGTGATTGTGTGTGTGTGTGTGTCTGTGTGTGTGTGTGTGTATCCATGTATGTTTGTGTGTGTCTGTGTGTCTGTGTCTGTATCCGTGTGTGTGTGTTTCTGTCTGCGTGTGTGTGTGTGTGTGTGTCTGTATCCGTGTGTGTGTGATCTGTGTGTGTGTGTGTGTCTGTATCCGTGTGTGTGTGTGTGTCTGTGTGTGTGTGATCTGTGTGTGTGTGTGTCTGTGTGAGTGTGTGTGTCTGTATCCGTGTGTGTGTGTGCGCATGTGTGTGTGTGTCTATCCGTGTGTGTGTGTGTGTGCGTGCATGTGTGTGCGGGTGTGTGTACGCGTGTGTGTCTGTATCCCTGTGTTCGTGTGTGTGTCTGTATCCATGTGTGTGTGTGAGTGCGTGATTTCTGTGTGTGTGGTGCGTGTGTGTGTCTGTATCTGTGTGTGTGTGATCTGTGTGTGTGTCATCTGTGTGTGTGTGTGTGTGTGTCCGTGTGTGTGTGTTTGTGTGGGTGTGTGTGTATCTGTGTGTGTGATCTGTGTGTGTGTGATCTGTGTGTGTGTGCGTGTGAGTTTGTGTGTGTGTGAGTTTGTGTGTGTGTGATCTGTGATCTGTGTGTGAGTGTGTGTGTGTGGGGGTGTATCTGTGTGTGTGTGTGTATCTGTGTGTGTGTGTTAATCTGTGTGTGTGTTTGTGTGTGTATCTGTGTGTGTGTATGTATGTGTGTGTGTCTGTATCCGTGTGTGTGTTTGTGTGTGTCTGATCTGTGTGTGTCTGATCTGTGTGTGTATCTGTGTGTGTGTGTGTATCTGTGTGTGTCTGATCTGTGTGTGTATCTGTGTATGTGTGTGTGTGATCTGTGTGTGTGTGTGTCTGTGTGTGTATCTGTGTGTGTGTTAATCTGTGTGTGTGTTTGTGTGTGTGTGTGTGTCTGTATCCGTGTGTGTGTTTGTGTGTGCGTGTGTGTCTTTATCCGTGTGTGTGTGTATGTCTGTGTGTGTGTGTGTCTGTATCCGTGTGTGTGTGTGTCTGTATCCGTGTGTGTGTGTCTCTGTGTTTGTGTCTGTGTGTGTGTGTGTCTGTATCCATTTGTGTGTGTGTCTGTGTGTGTGTTTATGTGTGTGTGTGTTTGTGTGTCTGTGTGTCTATCCGTGTGTGTGTTTGTGCGTGTGTGTGTTTGTGTGTGTGTGTGTCTGTGTGTGTGTGTCTGTGTGTGTGTGTGTGCCTGTATCCGTGTGTGTGTGTCTGTGTGTGTGATCTGTGTGTGAGTGTGTCTGTATCCATGTGTGTTTGTGTGTCTGTATCCGTGTGTGTGTGAGTGTATGTGTCTATCCGTGTGTGTGTGTGTGTTTGTCTGTATGTGTGTGTGTGTCTGTATCCATGTGTGTGTGTGTCTGTGTGTGTGTGTGTGTGTGTGTCTGTACCGGTGTGTGTGTATGTGTGCGTGTGTGTCTGTATCGGTGTGCGTGTGCGTGTGTGTCTGTATCCGTGTGCGTGTGTCTGTGTGTGTGTTTATCCGTGTGTGTGTGTGCGTGTGTCTGTATCCATGTGTGTGTGATCTGTGTGTGTGTGATCTGTGTGTGTGTGTTTGTCTGTGTGTGTGTATGTCTGTATCCGTGTGTGTGTGTCTGTGTGTGTGTGATCTCTGTGTGTGTGTGTGTGTCTCTGTCTGTGTGCGTGTGTGTCTGTATCCGTGTGTGTGTTTGTATCCATGTGTGTGTGTGTGTCTGTGTGTGTGTCTGTGTGTGTGTGTGTGTGTCTGTGTGTGTGTGTGATCTGTGTCTGTGTGTGTCTGTGTGTCTGTATCCGTGTGTGTGTGTGTCTGTGTGCATGCATGTGTGTATGTGTCTGTGTCAGTATCTGTGTGTGTGTGTGCGTGTGTGTGTGATCTGTGTGTGTGTGTGATCTGTGTGTGTGTGATCTGTGTATGTGTGTGTGAGTGTGTGTGATCTCTGTGTGTGTGTGGTGTGTGTGTGTCTGTATCCGTGTGTGTGTGCGTGTGTGTGTCTGTATCCATGTGTGTGTGTGTCTGTACCCGTGTGTGTGTGTGTGTGTGCGTGTGTCTGTGTCTGTGTGTGAGCGTGTGTGTGCGTGTGTCTAACGGTGTGTGTGTGTGTCTGTGTGCGTGTGTGTGTGTCTATCCGTGTGTGTGTGAGTGTGTCTGTATCCGTGCGTGTGTGTGTGTGTGAGTGTGAGTGTGTGTGTCTGTATCCGTGTGTGTGTGTGTGTGTGCGTGTGTGCCTGTATCCGTTTGTGTCTGTGTCTGGGTGTGTGTGTCTGTGTGTGTGTGATCTGTGTGTGTGTGTCTGTGTGTGTGTGCGCGCGCGCGTGCGTGTGTGTCTATCCGCGCGTGTGCGTGTGTGTGTGCGTGTGTGTGCGTGAGTGTGTGTGTCGGTATCCGTGTGTGTGTGTGTGTCTTTATCCGTGTGTGTGTCTATCCACGTGTGTGATCTGTGTGTGTGTGTGTGATCTGTGTGTGTGTGGTGTGTGTGTGTGTGTCTATCCGTGTGTGTGCGTGCATGTGGGTGTGTGTATCCGTGTGTGTGTGTGTGTCTATCCGTGTGTGTGTGTGTGCGTGTGTGTGCGTGTGTGTCTATCCATGTGTGTGTGTCTGTGTGCGTGTGTGTGTGTATCCGTGTGTGTGTATGTGTGTCTCTATCCGTGTGTGTGTGTGTCTGTGTGTCTGTATCCGTGTGTGTGTGTGCATGTGTCTGTATCTGTGTGTGTGTGTCTGTATCCGTGTGTGCGTGTGTGTGTGTGTGTCTGTGTGTGTGTGTGTCTGTCTGTGTGTGCGTGTCTGTGTCTGTGTGTTTGTGTGCGTGTCTGTGTCTGTATCCGTGTGTGTGTGTGCATGTGTGTGTGTGTCTGTGTGTGTGTGCGTGTGTGTGTCTGTATCCGTGTGTGTGTGTGTGTGTGCGCGTGTGTGTCTGTATCCGTGTGTTCGTGTGTGTGTCTGTATCCGTGTGTGTGTGTGATCTGTGTGTGTGTGTGTGTGAGTGCATGATCTCTGTGTGTGTGGTGCATGTGTATGTGTCTGTATCTGTGTGTGTGTGTCTGTGAGTGTGTGTGTGTGTCTGTGTGTGTGTGTGTGTCCGTATGTGTGTGTGTGTGTGTGTTTGTGTTTGTGTGGGTGTGTGTGTATCTGTGTGTGTGTGTGTGATCTGTGTGTGTGATCTGTGTGTGTGTGTGTGCGTGTGAGTGTTTGTGTGTGTGTGTGATCTGTGATTGTGTGTGTGTGTGTGTGTGTGTGTGTGGGGGTGTATCTGTGTGTGTGTTTGTGTGTGTCTGATCTGTGTGTGTGTGTATCTGTGTGTGTGTGTGTATCTGTGTGTGTGTATCTGTGTGTGTCTGATCTGTGTGTGTGTATCTGTGTATGTGTGTGTGATCTGTGTGTGTGTGTCTATGTGTGTATCTGTGTGTGTGTGTGTGTTAATCTGTGTGCGTGTGTGTGTGTGTTTGTGTGTGTGTGTGTGTATGTGTGTGTGTGTATCCGTGTGTGTCTGTATCCGTGTGTATGTTTGTTTGTGTGTGTGTCTTTATCCATGTGTGTGTGTCTCTGTGTGTGTGTGTGTTTGTTTGTGTGTGTGTGTGTGTGTGTCTGTATCCATTTGTTTGTGTGTGTGTGTTTGTGTGTGTCTGTGTGTGTTTGTGTGTGTGTGTGTGTGTGTGTCTGTGTGAGTGTGTATATGTGTCTGTCTGTGTCTGTGTGTGTGTGTGTCTATCCGTGTGTGTGTGTGTGTGCGTGTGTGTCTGTGTGCATGTGTCTGTATCCATGTGTGTGTGTGTGTGTGTGTGTGTGTGTGCGCGCGTGTGTGTCTGTATCCATGTGTGTGTGTGTTCGTGTGTGTGTCCGTATCCGTGTGTGTGTGTGTCTAAGCTGTGTGTGTGTGTGATCTGTGTGTGTGTGATGTGTGTTTGTGTGTGTGTGATCTGTGTGTGTGTGATCTGTGTGTGTGTCTGTGTGTGTGTGTCTGTATCCGTGTGTGTGTGTGTGTCTGTGCATGCGTGTGTGAGTGTGTGCGTGTGTGTGTCTGTATCCGTATGTGTGTGTGTGTGATCTGTGTGTGTGATTGTGTGTGTGAGTGTGTGATCTCTGTGTGTGGTAGGTGTGTGTCTGTATCCGTGTGTGTGTGCATGTGTGTGCGTGTGTGTCTATCCGCGTGTGTGTGTGTCTACGTGTGTGTGTGTGCGTGTGTCTGTTTGAGCTTGTGTGTGTGTCTATCGGTGTGTGTGTGTGTATGTGTGCATGTGTGTGTGTCTGTATCCGTGTGTGTGTGAGTGTGTCTGTATCCGTGTGTGTGTGTGCGTGTGTGTCTGTATCCGTGTGTGTGTGTGTCTGTGTGTGTCTGTATCCGTGTGTGAGTGTGTCTGTATCCGTGTGTGTGTGTGCGTGTGTGTCAGTATCTGTGTGTGTGTGTGCGTGTGTGTGTGATCTGTGTGTGTGTGTGATCTGTGTGTGTGTGATCTGTGTATGTGTGTGTGAGTGTGTGTGATCTCTGTGTGTGTGTGGTGTGTGTGTGTCTGTATCCGTGTGTGTGTGCGTGTGTGTGTCTGTATCCATGTGTGTGTGTGTCTGTACCCGTGTGTGTGTGTGTGTGCGTGTGTCTGTGTCTGTGTGTGAGCGTGTGTGTGCGTGTGTCTAACGGTGTGTGTGTGTGTCTGTGTGCGTGTGTGTGTGTCTATCCGTGTGTGTGTGAGTGTGTCTGTATCGTGCGTGTGTGTGTGTGTGAGTGTGAGTGTGTGTGTCTGTATCCGTGTGTGTGTGTGTGTGTGTGTGTCTGTGTGTGTGTGTGTCTGTCTGTGTGTGCGTGTCTGTGTCTGGTGTTTGTGTGCGTGTCTGTGTCTGTATCCGTGTGTGTGTGTGCATGTGTGTGTGTGTCTGTGTGTGTGTGCGTGTGTGTGTCTGTATCCGTGTGTGTGTGTGTGTGTGCGCGTGTGTGTCTGTATCCGTGTGTTCGTGTGTGTGTCTGTATCCGTGTGTGTGTGTGATCTGTGTGTGTGTGTGTGTGAGTGCATGATCTCTGTGTGTGTGGTGCATGTGTATGTGTCTGTATCTGTGTGTGTGTGTCTGTGAGTGTGTGTGTGTGTCTGTGTGTGTGTGTGTGTCCGTATGTGTGTGTGTGTGTGTGTTTGTGTTTGTGTGGGTGTGTGTGTATCTGTGTGTGTGTGTGTGATCTGTGTGTGTGATCTGTGTGTGTGTGTGTGCGTGTGAGTGTTTGTGTGTGTGTGTGATCTGTGATTGTGTGTGTGTGTGTGTGTGTGTGTGTGGGGGTGTATCTGTGTGTGTGTTTGTGTGTGTCTGATCTGTGTGTGTGTGTATCTGTGTGTGTGTGTGTATCTGTGTGTGTGTATCTGTGTGTGTCTGATCTGTGTGTGTGTATCTGTGTATGTGTGTGTGATCTGTGTGTGTGTGTCTATGTGTGTATCTGTGTGTGTGTGTGTGTTAATCTGTGTGCGTGTGTGTGTGTGTTTGTGTGTGTGTGTGTGTATGTGTGTGTGTGTATCCGTGTGTGTCTGTATCCGTGTGTATGTTTGTTTGTGTGTGTGTCTTTATCCATGTGTGTGTGTCTCTGTGTGTGTGTGTGTTTGTTTGTGTGTGTGTGTGTGTGTGTCTGTATCCATTTGTTTGTGTGTGTCTGTGTTTGTGTGTGTCTGTGTGTGTTTGTGTGTGTGTGTGTGTGTGTCTGTGTGAGTGTGTATATGTGTCTGTCTGTGTCTGTGTGTGTGTGTGTCTATCCGTGTGTGTGTGTGTGTGCGTGTGTGTCTGTGTGCATGTGTCTGTATCCATGTGTGTGTGTGTGTGTGTGTGTGTGTGTGCGCGCGTGTGTGTCTGTATCCATGTGTGTGTGTGTTCGTGTGTGTGTCCGTATCCGTGTGTGTGTGTGTCTAAGCTGTGTGTGTGTGTGATCTGTGTGTGTGTGATGTGTGTTTGTGTGTGTGTGATCTGTGTGTGTGTGATCTGTGTGTGTGTCTGTGTGTGTGTGTCTGTATCCGTGTGTGTGTGTGTGTCTGTGCATGCGTGTGTGAGTGTGTGCGTGTGTGTGTCTGTATCCGTATGTGTGTGTGTGTGATCTGTGTGTGTGATTGTGTGTGTGAGTGTGTGATCTCTGTGTGTGTGGTATGTGTGTGTCTGTATCCGTGTGTGTGTGCATGTGTGTGCGTGTGTGTCTATCCGCGTGTGTGTGTGTCTACCGTGTGTGTGTGTGCGTGTGTCTGTTTGAGCTTGTGTGTGTGTCTATCGGTGTGTGTGTGTGTATGTGTGCATGTGTGTGTGTCTGTATCCGTGTGTGTGTGAGTGTGTCTGTATCCGTGTGTGTGTGTGCGTGTGTGTCTGTATCCGTGTGTGTGTGTGTCTGTGTGTGTCTGTATCCGTGTGTGAGTGTGTCTGTATCCGTGTGTGTGTGTGCGTGTGTGTCAGTATCTGTGTGTGTGTGTGCGTGTGTGTGTGATCTGTGTGTGTGTGTGATCTGTGTGTGTGTGATCTGTGTATGTGTGTGTGAGTGTGTGTGATCTCTGTGTGTGTGTGGTGTGTGTGTGTCTGTATCCGTGTGTGTGTGCGTGTGTGTGTCTGTATCCATGTGTGTGTGTGTCTGTACCCGTGTGTGTGTGTGTGTGTGCGTGTGTCTGTGTCTGTGTGTGAGCGTGTGTGTGCGTGTGTCTAACGGTGTGTGTGTGTGTCTGTGTGCGTGTGTGTGTGTCTATCCGTGTGTGTGTGAGTGTGTCTGTATCCGTGCGTGTGTGTGTGTGTGAGTGTGAGTGTGTGTGTCTGTATCCGTGTGTGTGTGTGTGTGTGTGCGTGTGTGCCTGTATCCGTTTGTGTCTGTGTCTGGGTGTGTGTGTCTGTGTGTGTGTGATCTGTGTGTGTGTGTCTGTGTGTGTGTGCGCGCGCGCGTGCGTGTGTGTCTATCCGCGCGTGTGCGTGTGTGTGTGCGTGTGTGTGCGTGAGTGTGTGTGTCGGTATCCGTGTGTGTGTGTGTGTGTCTTTATCCGTGTGTGTGTCTATCCACGTGTGTGATCTGTGTGTGTGTGTGTGATCTGTGTGTGTGTGATCTGTGTGTGTGTGGTGTGTGTGTGTGTGTCTATCCGTGTGTGTGCGTGCATGTGGGTGTGTGTATCCGTGTGTGTGTGTGTGTCTATCCGTGTGTGTGTGTGTGCGTGTGTGTGCGTGTGTGTCTATCCATGTGTGTGTGTCTGTGTGCGTGTGTGTGTCTGTATCCGTGTGTGTGTATGTGTGTCTCTATCCGTGTGTGTGTGTGTCTGTGTGTCTGTATCCGTGTGTGTGTGTGCATGTGTCTGTATCTGTGTGTGTGTGTCTGTATCCGTGTGTGCGTGTGTGTGTGTGTGTCTGTGTGTGTGTGTGTCTGTCTGTGTGTGCGTGTCTGTGTCTGTGTGTTTGTGTGCGTGTCTGTGTCTGTATCCGTGTGTGTGTGTGCATGTGTGTGTGTGTCTGTGTGTGTGTGCGTGTGTGTGTCTGTATCCGTGTGTGTGTGTGTGTGTGCGCGTGTGTGTCTGTATCCGTGTGTTCGTGTGTGTGTCTGTATCCGTGTGTGTGTGTGATCTGTGTGTGTGTGTGTGTGAGTGCATGATCTCTGTGTGTGTGGTGCATGTGTATGTGTCTGTATCTGTGTGTGTGTGTCTGTGAGTGTGTGTGTGTGTCTGTGTGTGTGTGTGTGTCCGTATGTGTGTGTGTGTGTGTGTTTGTGTTTGTGTGGGTGTGTGTGTATCTGTGTGTGTGTGTGTGATCTGTGTGTGTGATCTGTGTGTGTGTGTGTGCGTGTGAGTGTTTGTGTGTGTGTGTGATCTGTGATTGTGTGTGTGTGTGTGTGTGTGTGTGTGGGGGTGTATCTGTGTGTGTGTTTGTGTGTGTCTGATCTGTGTGTGTGTGTATCTGTGTGTGTGTGTGTATCTGTGTGTGTGTATCTGTGTGTGTCTGATCTGTGTGTGTGTATCTGTGTATGTGTGTGTGATCTGTGTGTGTGTGTCTATGTGTGTATCTGTGTGTGTGTGTGTGTTAATCTGTGTGCGTGTGTGTGTGTGTTTGTGTGTGTGTGTGTGTATGTGTGTGTGTGTATCCGTGTGTGTCTGTATCCGTGTGTATGTTTGTTTGTGTGTGTGTCTTTATCCATGTGTGTGTGTCTCTGTGTGTGTGTGTGTTTGTTTGTGTGTGTGTGTGTGTGTGTCTGTATCCATTTGTTTGTGTGTGTCTGTGTTTGTGTGTGTCTGTGTGTGTTTGTGTGTGTGTGTGTGTGTGTGTCTGTGTGAGTGTGTATATGTGTCTGTCTGTGTCTGTGTGTGTGTGTGTCTATCCGTGTGTGTGTGTGTGTGCGTGTGTGTCTGTGTGCATGTGTCTGTATCCATGTGTGTGTGTGTGTGTGTGTGTGTGTGTGCGCGCGTGTGTGTCTGTATCCATGTGTGTGTGTGTTCGTGTGTGTGTCCGTATCCGTGTGTGTGTGTGTCTAAGCTGTGTGTGTGTGTGATCTGTGTGTGTGTGATGTGTGTTTGTGTGTGTGTGATCTGTGTGTGTGTGATCTGTGTGTGTGTCTGTGTGTGTGTGTCTGTATCCGTGTGTGTGTGTGTGTCTGTGCATGCGTGT
>JAXLNO010003198.1:60000-86649 GCA_038087875.1 Malacoraja senta
CTGTATCCGTGTGTTCGTGTGTGTGTCTGTATCTGTGTGTGTGTGATCTGTGTGTGTGTGTGTGTGATCTGTGTGTGTGTGTGTCTTTGAGTGTGTGTATGTCTGTGTGTGTGTGTGTCCGGATGTGTGTGTGTGTGTGTGTTTGTGTGGGTGTGTGTGTATCTGTGTGTGTGTGTGTGTGTGTGTGTGATCTGTGTGTGTGTGTGTGTGTTTGTGTGTGTCTGATCTGTGTGTGTGTGTGTATCTGTGTGTGTGTGTGTGTGATCTGTGTGTGTGTGTGTGTGTGTGATCTGTGTGTGTGTGTGATCTGTGTGTGTGTGATCTGTGTGTGTGTGTATGTGAGTGCATGTGATCTCTGTGTGTGGTGTGTGTGTATCTGTATCCGTGTGCGTGAGTGTGTCTGTATCCGTGTGTGTGCGTGTCTGTGTGTGTGTGTCTGTATCCATATGTGTGTGTGCGTGTGTGTGTGCATGTGTCTGTATCCGTGTGTGTGTGATCGTGTGTGTGTGTGATCTGTGTGAGTCTGTGTGTGAGTGTGTATCCGTGTGTGTGTCTGTGTGTGTGTGTATGTCTGTATCCGTGTTTGTGTGTCTGTGTGTGTGTGTGTGAGTGTGTATCCGTGTGTGTGTCTGTATCCATGTGTGTCTGTGTGTCTGTGTGATCTGTGTGTGTGTGATCTGTATGTGTGTGTGTATCTGTGTGTGTGTGTGTCTGTATCCGTGTGTGTGTGTCTGTGTGTGTGTGTGTGAGTCTGTGTGTGTGTATGTCTGTATCCGTGTGTGTGTCTGTGTGTGTGTGATCTGTGTGTGTGTGTGTGTGTCTCTGTGTCTGTGTGTGTGCGTGTGTGTCTGTATCCGTGTGTATGTCTGTATCCATGTGTGTGTGTGTCTGTGTGTCTGTGTCTGTGTGTGTGTGTGTGATCTGTGTGTGTGTGTGTGTGTCTGATTTGTGTGTGTGTGTGTCTGTGTGTGTGTGTCTGTATCTGTGTGTGTGTGTGTGTGCGTGTGTGTGCGTGTATGTGTCTGTATCTGTGTGTGTGTGTGTGTATCCGTGTGTGTGTGTGATCTGTGTGTGTGTGATCTGTGTGTGTGTGGTGTGTGTGTGTCTGTATCCGTGTGTGTGTGCGTGTGTGTCTCTATCCGTGTGTGTGTGTGTCTGTACCCGTGTGTGTGTGTGTGCGTGTGCGTGTGTGTGTGTCTGTGTGTGTGAGCATGTGTGTGCGTGTGTGTGTGTGTCTGTATCGGTGTGTGTGTGTTCGTGTGTGTGTCTCTATCCGTGTGTGTGTGTCTGTGTGCGTGTGTGTGTGTCTGTATCCGTGTGTGTGTGTGTGTGTGGGTGTGTGTGATCTGTGTGTGTGCGATCTGTGTGTGTGTGTCAATGTGTGTATGTCTATCCGTGTGTGTGTGTGTGTATCCGTGTGTCTGTGTGTGTGTGTGTTTGTGATCTGTGTGTGTGTGTGCGTGTGTGTCTGTATCCGTGTGTGTGTGTGTGTGTGTGTGATTGTGTGTGTGTCTGTGTCTGTGTGTGTGTGTGAGTGTCTGTGTGTGTGTCTGTGTGTGTGTGCGTCTGTGTCTATCCATGTGTGTCTGTCTGTGTGTGTCTATCCGTGTGTCTGTATGTGTGTGCGTCTGTGTGTCTGTATCCGTGTGTGTGTCTGCGTGTGTGTGTGTCTGTATCCGTATGTGTGCATGTGTGTGTGTGTCTGTATCCGTGTGTGTGATCTGTGTGTGAGTGTGTGATCTTTGTGTGTGTGTGGTGTGTGTGTGTCTCCGTGCGTGTGTGTCTATCCGTGTGTGTGTGCGTGTGTGTGTGTCTGTATCCGTGTGTGTGTGTGTCTGTGTGTGTGATCTCTGTGTGTGTGTGTGAGTGTGTGTCTGTATACGTGTGTGTGTGTCTGTATCCGTGTGTGTCTGTATCCGTGTGTGTGTGTGCGTGTGCGTGCCTGTACCCGTGTGTGTTTGTGTGCGTGTGTGTGTCTATCCGTGTTTGTGTGTGTGTGATCTGTGTGTTTGTGCGTGTGATCTGTGTGTGTGTGATCTGTGTGTGTGTATGTGTGTGAGTGTGTGTGATCTCTGTGTGTGGTGTGTGTGTGTGTCTGTATCCGTGTGTGCATGTGTGTGTGTGTGTGCATGTGTGTGTGTCTATCCGTGTGTGTGTGAGCGTGTATGTGTCTGTGTGTGTGTGCATGTGTGTGTCTATCCATGTGTGTATGTGTGTCTGTGTGCGTGTGTGTGTCTGTCTGTGTGTGTGTGTGTGTGTGTGTGCGCGTGTGTGTGTCTGTATCCGTGTGTGTGTGTGATCTGTGTGTGTGTGTGATCTGTGTGTGTGTGTGATCTGTGTGTGTGTGTGGCTGTGTGTCTGTATCCGTATGTGTGTGTGTGTCTGTATCCGTGTGTGTCCGTGTGTGTGTGTGTGTGTGATCTGTGTGTGTGTGTGTCTGTGTGTGTGCGTGTGTGTCTATCCGTGTGTGTGTGATCTGTGTGTGTGTGTGTGTGATCTGTGTGTGTGTGTCTTTGAGTGTGTGTATGTCTGTGTGTGTGTGTGTCCGTATGTGTGTGTGTGTGTGTGTTTGTGTGGGTGTGTGTGTATCTGTGTGTGTGTGTGTGTGTGTGTGATCTGTGTGTGTGTGTGTTTGTGTGTGTCTGATCTGTGTGTGTGTGTGTATCTGTGTGTGTGTGTGTGTGTGATCTGTGTGTGTGTGTGTGTGTGTGATCTGTGTGTGTGTGATCTGTGTGTGTGTGTATGTGAGTGCATGTGATCTCTGTGTGGTGTGTGTGTATCTGTATCCGTGTGCGTGTGCGTGAGTGTGCCTGTATCCGTGTGTGTGCGTGTCTGTGTGTGTGTGTCTGTATCCATATGTGTGTGTGCGTGTGTGTGTGCATGTGTCTGTATCCGTGTGTGTGTGATCGTGTGTGTGTGTGTGTGATCTGTGTGAGTCTGTGTGTGAGTGTGTATCCGTGTGTGTGTCTGTGTGTGTGTGTATGTCTGTATCCGTGTTTGTGTGTCTGTGTGTGTGATCTGTGTGTGTGTGTGTGTCTCTGTGTCTGTGTGTGCGTGTGTGTGTATCCGTGTGTGTGTCTGTATCCATGTGTGTCTGTGTGTCTGTGTGATCTGTGTGTGTGTGATCTGTATGTGTGTGTGTATCTGTGTGTGTGTGTGTCTGTATCCGTGTGTGTGTGTCTGTGTGTGTGTGTGTGAGTCTGTGTGTGTGTATGTCTGTATCCGTGTGTGTGTCTGTGTGTGTGTGATCTGTGTGTGTGTGTGTGTGTCTGTATCCGTGTGTGCATGTGTGTGTGTGTGTGCATGTGTGTGTGTCTATCCGTGTGTGTGTGAGCGTGTATGTGTCTGTGTGTGTGTGCATGTGTGTGTCTATCCATGTGTGTATGTGTGCGTGTGTGTGTCTGTCCGTGTGTGTGTGTGTGTGTGTGCGCGTGTGTGTGTCTGTATCCGTGTGTGTGTGTGATCTGTGTGTGTGTGTGATCTGTGTGTGTGTGTGATCTGTGTGTGTGTGTGGCTGTGTGTCTGTATCCGTATGTGTGTGTGTGTCTGTATCCGTGTGTGTGTGTGTGTGTGTGCGTGTGTGTCTATCCGTGTGTGTGTGATCTATGTGTGTGAGTGTGTGTGATCTGTGTGTGTGTGTCTGTGTGTGTCTGATCTGTGTGTGTGTGTGTGTCTGTGTGTGTGTGATCTGTGTGTGTGTGTGTGTTTGTGTGTGTGTCTGTATCCGCGTGTGTGTGTGTGTCTGTGTGTGTGTCTGTATCCGTGTGTGTGTCTGTGTCTGTGTGTGTGTCTGTATCCGTGTGTGTGTGTCTGTATCCGTGTGTGTGTGTGTGTGTGATCTGTGTGTGTGTGTGTGTGTGATCTGTGTGTGTGTGTTCTATGTGTGTGTGTGTGATCTGTGTGTGTGTGGTGTGTGTGTGATCTCTGTGTGGGTGTGTGTGTGTCCGTATCCGTGTGTGTGTGTGATCTGTGTGCGTGTGATCTGTGTGTGTATGTGTGTGTGTAATCTGTGTGTGTGTGTGATCTGTGTGTGTGTGTGTGTGATCTGTGTGTGTGTGTGTGAGTGTGTGTGTGTCTGATCGTGTGTGTGTGTGTGTCTGCATCCATGTTTGTGTGTGTGTGCGTGTGTGTGTCTGTATCCGTGTGTGTGTGCGTGTGTGATTGTGTGTCTGTGTTTGTGTGTGTGTGTCTGTCTGTGTGTGATCTGTGTGTGTGTGTATGTGTGTGGTTGTCTGTGTGTGTGTCTGTCTGTATCCGTGTGTGTGTGTGTGTGTGATCTGTGTGGGTGTGTGTGTGGTGCGTGTGTGTGTCTGTATCCGTGTGTATGTATGTGGGTGTGCGTGTGTGTGTGTGATCTGTGTGTGTGAGCTGTGTGTGTGTGATCTGTGTGTGTGTGTGTGTGATTGTGTGTGTGTGTGTGTGATTGTGTGTGTGAGCTGTGTGTGTGTGATCTGTGTGTGTGTGTGATTGTGTGTGTGTGTGTGTATCCGTGTGTGTGTGTTTGTGTGTCTGTATCCGTGTGTGTGTGTGCCTGTATCCGTGTGTGTGTGTGTGATCTATGTGTGTGTCTGTGTGTGTGTGTGTGTGTGATCTGTGTGTGTGTGTGTGTGTCTATCTGTGTGTGTGTGTCTGTATACGTGTGTGTGTGTCTGTGTGTGTGTCTGTATCCGTGTGTGTGTCTGTATCCGTGTGTGTGTGTGTGTGCGTGTGTGCGTGCCTGTACCCGTGTGTGTTTGTGTGCGTGTGTGTGTCTATCCGTGTTTGTGTGTGTGTGATCTGTGTGTGTGTGCGTGTGATCTGTGTGTGTGTATGTGTGAGTGTGTGTGATCTCTGTGTGTGTGTGTGCGTGTGTGTGTCTATCCATGTGTGTATGTGTGTCTGTGTGCGTGTGTGTGTGTCTGTGTCCATGTGTGTATGTGCGTGTGTGTGTGCGCGTGTGTGTGTCTGTATCCGTGTGTGTGTGTGTGATCTGTGTGTGTGTGTGTGATCTGTGTGTGTGTGTGTGTCTGTGTGTCTGTATCCGTATGTGTGTGTGTGTGTGTGTCTGTATCCGTGTGTGTCTGTGTGTGATCTGTGTAGGTGTGTGTCTGTGTGTGCGTGTGTGTCTATCCGTGTGTGTGTGTGATCTATGTGTGTGTGTGTGATCTGTGTGTGTGTGTGATCTGTGTGTGTGTGTGTCTATCCGTATGTGTGTGTGTGTCTGTGTGTGTGTGTGTGTCTGTATCGTGTCTGTATCCGTGTGTGTGTCTGTGTCTGTGTGTGTGTCTGTATCTGTGTGTGTGTGTCTGTATCCGTGTGTGTGTGTGTTTGTGTGATCTGTGTATGTGTGTGATCTATGTGTGTGTGTGTGTGTGTGATCTGTGTGTGTGAGGTGTGTGTGTGTGTGTATCTGTGTGTGTGTGTGTGTGATCTGTGTGTGTGTGTATGTGTGTGTAATCTGTGTGTGTGTGATCTGTGATCTGTGTGTGTGTGTGTGAGTGTGTGTGTGTCTGATCGTGTGTGTGTGTGTCTGCATCCATGTTTGTGTGTGTGTGTGCGTGTGTGTGTCTGTATCCGTGTGTGTGTGCGTGTGTGATTGTGTGTCTGTGTCTGTGTCTGTGTGTGATCTGTGTGTGTGTGTGTATGTGTGTGGTTGTCTGTATGTGTGTCTGTCTGTATCCGTGTGTGTGTGTGTCTGTATCCGTGTGTGTGTGTGTGTGTGTGTGATCTGTGGGTGTGTGTGTGTGCGTGTGTGTGTCTGTATCCGTGTGCGTGTGTATGTGTGGGTGTGCGTGTGTGTGTGTGTCTGTGTGTGTGTCGTGTGTCTGTGTGTGTGATCTGTGTGTGTGTGTGTGATCTGTGTGTGAGCTGTGTGTGTGTGATCTGTGTGTGTGTGTGTGTGATCTGTGTGTATCTGTGTGTGTGTGTTTGTGTGTCTGTATCCGTGTGTGTGTGTGTGTGATCTATGTGTGTGTGTGTCTGTGTGTGTGTGATCTGTGTGTGTGTGTGTGTGTGTATCTGTGTGTGTGTGTGTGTGTCTATCTGTGTGTGTGTGTCTGTGTGAGTGTGTGTGTGATCTCTGCATGTGTCTGTGTGTGTCTGTATCCGTGTGTGTGTGTGCGTGTGTGTCTGTATCTGTGTGTGTGTCTGTATCCGTGTGTGTGTATGATCTGTGTGTGTGTGTGTGATCTATGTGTGTGTGAGTGTGTGTGTCTGTATCCGTGTGTGAACTGTGTGTGTGTGTGTGATCTGTGTGTGTGTGATCTGTGTGTGTCTGTGTCTGTCTGTGGTTGTGTCTGTGTGTCTGTATCCATGTGTGTGTGTGAGTGTGTGTGTGATCTGTGTGTGTGTGCGTGTGTGTCTGTATCCGTGTGTGTGTGTGTGTGTATCCGTCTGTGTGTGTGAGTGTGTGGTACTGTATCCGTGTGTGTGTGATCTGTATGTGTGTCTGTGTGTGTGTGTGTGGATGTGTGTGTGTGATCTGTATGTGTGTGTGTGTGATCTGTATGTGTGTGAGTGTGTGTGTCTGTATCCGTGTGTGTGATCTGTGTGTGTATGTCTGTGTGTGTGATCTGTGTGTGTGTGTTTGTGCTTGTGTGTGTGTGTGATCTGTGTGTGTGTGTCTGTATCCGTGTGTGTGTGTGTCTGTGTCTATGTGTGTGTGTCTGTTTGTGTGTATGTCTTTGTGTGTGTATGTGTGTGTGTGTATATATGCTTGTGTGTGTATATGTGTGTGTGTGTGTGTATGTGTGTGTCTTTATATGTGTGTGTGTGTATGTGTGTGTGACGGGGTGTGTGTGATCTGTGTGTGTGTGTGTGATTTGTGTGTGAGTGTGTGTGTCTGTATCCGTGTGTGCGTGCGTGTGTGTCTGTATCCATGTGTGCGAACTGTGTGTGTCTCTGTGTATGTGTGTGTGTGTGTGTCGGGTGTGTGTGTGTGTGTGTGCGTGTGTGTGTGTGTGTATGTGTCTGTGTGTGTGTGTGTGTTTGTCTCTCTGATCTGTGTCTGTGTCGCTCCAGACTCAGAGCTCCAGCTGGCCCTCGTCGCGCTTTTCTCCGAGATGCTTTACCGGTTCCCCAACCTGGTGGTGGCTCAGCTGAGCAGAGAGAGTGTGCAGCAGTCTATAGCTAATGGGATCAGTGCAGAGCAGGTCAGTGAACCCCCAGCCCCACCTCCCACCTCCCCTCTCTGTCCCCTCTCTCTCCCTCTCTCCCCCTTCTCTCCCTCTCTCACCCCTCTCTCTCCCTCCCTCTCTCCCCCCTCTCTCTCCCCTCTCTCCACTCCCTCTCTCTCTCCTCTCCCTCTCTCTCCCCTCCCTCACCCTCAGCTCATTCTCTGCTCCACTCCTTCAGATCATCCACTTCCTGAGGACCAGAGCTCACCCCCGTGATGCTGAAAACGGTGAGGACAAACACACCCCTCCCCACCCCTCACTCCTCACCCACCACCCACCCACACCCCCCCCACCCCACCCCACCCTCTCTCTCCCCCTCCCCCCACACCCCACGTGCCTTCACCCACCCACTTCCCCTCACCCCCTTCCCACCCCTCCACCCTCCTCCCCCACACCCCTCACCCACCCCCCTCCTCCTCCCCCACCACACCCCTCACCCACTCCTCCTCCCCCATCACACCCCCGTCCCTTCCCCCACCCCCTCACTCTTCTTCCTCCTCTCCTTCGCCCCCCTCCCCTCCCCCCACTCCTCACCCCTTCATCCACCCCCTCCCCACCCTCTATCCCCTTCCCCCCGCACCTCCATCCCCTCACCCACACCCGCATCCCCTCACCCACCCCCTCACTCTTCTCCCTCCTCCCCCACGCCCCCTCCCCTCACCCACACACCCCCTCCCCCACCCTCTCTCTCCCCTTCCCCCCCCCCACACCTCCCATATCCACCTCACCTGTGGGGGGGGGGGGTGGGGGGGTTAGCGCTGCCGTGGCCTTCCGCTGCCTCAGCCTGCCTGCCGCTGGCGGGGGAGGTGGTGTACGAGGGGAGGGGGATGGGGAATGGGGGGTGGGGGCAGGGGAGTTTGGGCGGGGTTGGTGAGCCCTCTGGACTCATAGTTCACTCACTCATGGCTTGTGGACTCACAGTTCACTCAGCCACGGCTTGTGGACTCACAGTTCACTCAGCCACAGCTTGTGGACTTACAGTTCCCTCAGCCACCACTTGTGGACTCACAGTTCACTCACCCACGGCTTGTGGACTCACAGTTCACTCCACTCACGGCTTGTGGACTCACAGTTCACTCATTCACGGCTTGTGGACTCACAGTTCACTCACTAACGGGTTGTGGACTCACAGTTCACTCACTCACGGCTTGTGGACTCACAGTTCACTCACTCATGGCTTGTGGTCTCACAGTTCACTCAGCACGGCTTGTGGACTCACAGATCACTCACTCACGGCTCGTGGACTCACAGTTCACTCAGCCACAGCTTGTGGACTCACAGTTCACTCACTAGCGGCTTATGGACACAGTTCACTCAGCCACGGCTTGTGGACTCACAATTCACTCACTAGCGGCTTATGGACTCACAGTTCTGGACTCAACTCTCACTCACGGCTTCCTTGCTGACTGACTCACGCCGGGACTCTGGAGCTTTATTCTCCTCGTCCCTGGAAGGGGCGTTACCTTCATGGTGACTGACAGACGAGAAGACCAATCTGCTCATCTCTCGATTCTTTAAACCTTCATAAATTTTGTAATATTCCACCGATCGGAACAAAACTTAGTGCGCTTGAACAGAGGAGAACGGTGAGTAAGGTGGCGACAAAATTCTAGCGATATAGGGTACTGTTTTTGCGGATATTATAACCAACGCAGACCGGAAGTGGTCAAGATGAGAGCTTTAGTAATAGTATAGATAGATGGGTCAAACACGGGCAGGTGGGACTACGGTAGCTGGGACATGTTGTTCGGTGTGGGCAAGTTGGGCCGAATGGCCTGATCCCACGATGTAGGACTATGCTGGAGTAGCTCAGCGGGTCAGGCAGCTTCTCGGGTGAACGTGGATAGGTGACGTTTCACAGAGGGCTGGAGTAACTCAGCGGGTCAGGCAGCATCTCTGAAGAACATGGATAGGTGACGTTTCACAGAGGGCTGGAGTAACTCAGCGAGTCAGGCAGCATCTGTGGAGAACATGGATAGGTGACGTTTCACAGAGGGCTGGAGTAACTCAGCGAGTCAGGCAGCATGTGGAGAACATGGATAGGTGACGTTTCACAGAGTGCTGGAGTAACTCAGCGGGTCAGGCAGCATCTGTGGAGAACATGGATAGGTGACGTTTCACCAGAGTGCTGGAGTAACTCAGCGGGTCAGGCAGCATCTCTGAAGAACATGGATAGGTGACGTTTCGGATCGGGACCCCTCATCTTCTTACAGTGGGCTCTGTCCGTGGAGCGACACCACCACCTGCTGGTCACCACCTGTGAGGTCTCTGTGGTTTCCCCGTTGACCCAGTCTATGTTTGTCTCCCACAGAACCCGGTGCTGCCTCCCACCATCACCGACCAGGTGCGGCTCTGGGAACTCGAACGTGACCGACTACAGTTCACCGAAGGCAAGTTCACCGACCATCAGCCGTGTGGTGGCTGCACTGTGGAGAGGCTGGGGGGGGGGGGAGTGATGGGGAGAGGGAGTGGACCAGGGGGGGTCAAGGATGGGGAACGGGGGGAAGGAGGGAGGGGGGGACGGGGAGAGAGATGGGGGGATGGGGAGGGAGAAGGGAAGGGGGGGACGGGGAGATGTGGACGAGGAGAGGGGGGGAGGGCTGAGAGGGGGATGGGGAGAGGGAGACGGATGGTGAGAGGGAGTGGGGAGGAGATGGGACCGGGGAGAGAAGGGACGGGCAGAAAGCAGCCTCGAGATCTCACGGTCGAGTTTAGGGTGATCTCCCCCTTCTCATTGTACCCCTCCTTACTTCCCCCCACCACCTCTCTCCCCCTCCCTCTCCCCCTCCCTCTCCCTGCCTCTCCCCCTCTCTCTCCCCCCACAGGTGTGCTGTACAACCAGTTCCTGTCGCAGGTGGACTTTGAGTTGCTGCGTGACTATGCGCGGGACCTGGGGGTGCTGGTGTGGGAGAATCCCCCCAAGCGGCTGATGGTGGTCACCCCCACCGGCCACCCCGACGTCAAACGCTTCTGGAAACGGCAGAAACACAACTGAGCACCCGGGGAATCTCCCCCCATTCCCGCCCCCCTCCCCTCTCCCCCATTACTGCCCCCCCACCCCACCCCCCCCACAAGCCCAGACTGGAGTAACCCTCCCAGCTTTGTCTCCCCCCTCCCGCACATCCAATCTGAAGAAGGGTCTCGACCCAAACCGTCACCTGTTCCTTTCTCTTCAGAGATGCTCACAAGGTTATAGGAGTATAATTAGGCCATTCGGCCCATCGAGTCCACCCCGCCGTTCAATCATGGCTGATCTCTGCCTCCGAATCCCATTGTCTTGCCTTCTCCCCATAACCCTTGACACGCATTAAGGTTGCCTGACCCGCTGGGTTACTCCGGCACTTTGTGTCCTCTCCATGTTCTCCAGAGATGCTGCCTGGATCCTCCTCCCCCATCCCCCCCCCCACCCAGGACACGGGGAGGATTGTTGGGGGTGGGGGGGTCACTGGGTCCAGTCCCCAGCACCCCCCTCCCCAAGCAGGGCTGGGCAGCGGGAACCGTCCCACCCTCCCGACCACGCAGGATCCTGGGACCGGTGAAGATTCACTACCGAGAGAGGCGGCCGCTGTTTCTGTGTTTTTGCATTTTCTTAATAAAAGGTGGATGAAGAGAAGTCTGTCTCAGTCTGTTCAGTCTCAGCCACAGCCCACTGTTCCAATGCACATTATAAGCAGATGGCACTGTGCTAAATGTCGCAACTCTCCCTACACACAAAAGGCAATTTACAGAGGCCAATTAACCAACAAACCCGCATGTCTTTTGGATGTCGTGGAAACCTGGAGCACCTGGAGGAAACCCACGTGGTCACAGGGAGAACGTGCAAACTCCGAACAGACAGCACCCAAGGTCAGGATAGAACCCTGGTCTCTGGCCCTATGAGACAGCGGCTCTACCCGCAGCTCCACAGTACCTCAGAAATATTAACCCTTTCCAGACACTGTATACTGCCCAACCTGCTGAATGCCCACAACGGTTTCTGTTTTTTGTTGCCAGTTTATGGTCAGACACACATTCCAATCACCCATTCAACTGGAAAAACTGGAAAAAAACGCAGATGCTGAAAATCCAAATGGAAACACAATTCGTCATCGGTATTAGATCTGAAATGTAAGGTCTGTTTCACCTTGCAGATGCTGCCTGACCTGCTGAGTATTTGGGGCAATTTCTGCTTTTATTCCACATTTTAAGCCATGCATTTGGTTTGGGCCGCAGGTGTGGTAACAGGTCACAAAAGTCACTTATTAAATCAGATTCCCGCTGTTTCTGCAATTGTCAAAGTTAATTCTCAAAGTTACAGCTGGTCTGTGGTCGCACCACGTGGCTTTGCTGCCATCTAGTGGCGGAACCAAGAAGTGACGCAGTTAACGCGTTGAAATGAACGGATCGACAGACAGCTCTGATTCCAGTTGCTGTTTATTTCATTCTTCCCACATTTACATTCCCCCTGGTTTTATTTCCGCGCTCACTGGGGTTTTCACGACGCGGAATTTGTGGATTAAATGTGAGCCGTTCGTTCAGCGCCGACCTGTTGTCCACCGGGTTTCTGCCCCACAGCCCCTGAGCCCCGCTCCTGACGCCGGTCCCGGGACCCGACCCTTTTACACACCCGGAGCGGAACCGGAGCAGATTCTCAGCCACTGGTTTACATCACGAGGCCTGAAGAAAGGATAAAGTTTCTCCGTGAATTTATTCCCAGTGAAGGTGCGTCGTAAAATGAAACTGTCCCGACTCGTAACTGAGATAAACTCCCAGCCTCCCGGGGATGGGACGGGCGGGGAGACGGGATGGAGGGGAGGTGAATGCATCAAACCTGTCACCCCACCGCCCGATGATCCAGACTCCAGTCTCCGGGGTCTGTGTGATCGGTCCCTTCCTCTCCACAGACTCTGCGGCGACTCCCAGACTCCAGCACAGACTCCCCGCCACCTCCACCTCCCAGTAATGTCTCCCCGATGTGAATCCCTCCGATCCCAACACACACCCACTGCCTGTAAACCTCTTCCCGGTGTCAGGGAGAATCCTCCGGGTCCGGGTCCATCTCACCCTCTTCCGATCCTCAGACACCTCGAGCAGCGCATGCGCTGTTTCCACATCCAGGGTGACGTAGACTGGGGGGAGAAGCAGAGAATCAGAGAGTCAGTCCCCGGGGGTCGGTGTGGGGGAGACTCGGGCAGCAGCGGGCGGACAACTGAAACCTTGCCCGGGGTTTCACCCCAACCACATCCGGTGGAGAACAGACATCTTTCCCGGAGTTTTTAATCCAGGGGTGGAGAGGGGAATTACGTGAGATGGGGGAGGGTGGACGGGGAGGACGAGTGCGGAGATTGGGGAGGATTGTGAGATTGCAGTGGGGATGGAGAAATGAAGCGGGCTATTCAGATACGGAGGCAGATCAGAGCAAGAGGGTTGGATTGACAAATTGGAAGTATAAAGATGGAGTTGAAGGGGAAGTGAGTACAGGAAATGTTACAAAGTACTCTCAAATTAATGTGAAGGAAAGTTCGAGAAGGGATAAGAGAGTAAGGTCAGGGCCAATAGTGAGCGGTGTGAGAGGGGAGGTGAATACCGAAGTCAAAGTGTTGTATATGAAGGCACGAAGTATAAGAAATAAAGTGGACGAGCTTGAGGCCCAGTTAAAAATTGGCAAGTATGATGTTGTTGGAACTACAGAGACATGGCTGCAAGAGGGCCAGGGCTGGGAACTGAATATTCAAGGGTATACCTTCTATCGAAAAGACAGACAGGTGGGCCGAGGGGGTGGGGTAGCTCTGTTGGTGAGTATGAAATTCAGTCCCTTGCAAGGGGTGACATTGAAACCGGAGATGCGGAGTCAGTGTGGATAGAACTAAGCAATCGTAAGGGTAAAAAGAACCTAATGGGACCTGTCTACAAGCCCCCAAACAGTAGCCTGGATATAGGGTGCAAGATGAATCAAGAGTTAAAATTGGCATGTCGTACAGGTAATGCTTCGGTTGTTATGGAGATTTCAACATGCAGGTAGACTAGGAACATCAGGTTGGTACAGGACCCCAAGAAAGGGAGTTTGTGGAGTGCCTCCGCGATTGATTCTTAGAGCAACTTGTACTGGAGCCTACCAGGGAGAAGGCAATTCTGGATTTAGTGTTGTGTAATGAACCGGATTTGATAAGGGAACTTGCGGTTAAGGAGCCATTAGGAGATAGTGACCATAATATGGTAAGTTTAATCTACAATTTGAGAGGGAGAAGGATAAATCGGAGGTGTCCATGTTACAGTTGAATAAAGGGTACCATGGTGCCATGAGGGTGGAGCTGCCAAAGTTGACTGGAAAGATACCCCAGCAGGGATGACAGTGGAACAACAATGGCAGGTATTTCTGGGAATAATACAGAAGGTGCAGGATCAGTTCATTCCAAATAGGAAGAAAGATTCCAAGGGGCGACCGTGGCCGACAAGGGAAGTCAGGGACAGTATAAAAATAAAAGAGAAGAAGTACAACGTAGCAAAGATGAGCGGGAAGTAAGAGGATTGGGTAATGTTTCAGGAGCAACAGATGATAACTAAAAAGGCAATACAGGGAGAAAAGGAGAGGTACGAAGGTTAGATAGCCAAGAATATAAAGGAGGATAGTAAAAGCTTCTTTATGTATGTGAAGAGGAATAAAATAGTTAAGACCAAAGTTAGACCCTTGAAGACAGAAAAAGGTGAATTTATTATGGGGAACAAGGAAATGGCAGATGAGTTGAACAGGTACTTTGTATCCGTCTTCACAAACAATCTTCCTGATGATATACTAGTGGCCAGAGGATCTGGGGTGACAGAGGAACTGAAGGAAATCCACATTAGGCAGGATGTGGTATTGGGTAGACTGATGGGACTGAAGGCTGATAAATCCCCAGGGCCTGATGGTCTGCATCCCAGGGTACTTAAGGAAGTGGCTCTAGAAAACGTGGACGGATTGGTTTATAGATTCAGGATCAGTTCCTGTGGATTGGAGGGTAGCTAATGTTATCCCACTTTTTAAGAAAGGTGGGGGAGAGAAAACAGGGAATTATAGACCAGTTAGCCTGACATCGGTGGTGGGGAAGATGCTGGAGTCAATCATAAAAGATGAAATAGCGGCACATTTCGATAGCGGTAACAGGATCGGTCCGAGTCAGAATGGATTTATTAAGGGGAAATCATGCTTGACTAATCTTCTGGAATTTGAGGATGTAACTAAGAAAATGGACAAGGGAGAGCCAGTGGATGTAGTGTACCTGGACTTTCAGAAAGCATTTGATAAGGTCCCACATAGGAGATTAGTGGGCAAAATTAGGGCACATGGTATTGGAGGTAGAGTGCTGACAGGGATAGAAAATTGGTTGGCAGACAGGAAACAGAGAGTAGGGATTAATGGGGCCCTTTCAGAAAGGCAGGCAGTGACTAGTGGGGTACCGCGATACTTGGTGCTGGGACCGCAGCTATTTACAATATACATAAATGATTTAGTTGAAGGGATTCAAAGTAACATTAGAAAATTTGCAGATGACACAAAGCTGTGTGACTGGTGTGAACTGTGAGGAGGATGCTATGAGGATGAAGGGTGACTTGGACAGGTTGGTGAGTGGGCAGATGCATGGCAGATGCCCACTCACCCTCAATACCTCCAAACTGATCAAAAAGGCGCAGCAGCGCCTTTACTTCCTGAGGAGGCTCAAGAAAGCTCACTTGTCCCCCCAGATCCTGACCAACTTTTACCGCTGTACCATCGAAAGCATCCTGACCACCTGCATCACGGTATGGTACAGCAGTTGCACGGTAGCTGACAGGAAGGCACTACAATGGGTGGTGAAAACCGCTCAGTACATCATCGGTGCCGCGCTCCCTGCAATGGATGCCCTCCACCGAAAACGGTGTCTGAGACGGGCCGGGAAGATCATGAAGGACCCCTCCCACCCTAACCATGGACTGTTTGCCCTCCTCCCATCAGGGAGGCGGTACAGAAGCCTCAGGTCTCGTACAAGTAGGATGAGGAACAGCTTCTTCAACAACACTATCACATTGCTGAACTCGGAGTCCCGCCGATAGATTTCTCCAGTCTCTCCATCCACATTGCTTGCTTATTCTGTATTTTTATTCTGTATATTATTCTTATTCTGTATTTTATTTCTATATTGCACTATTACTACGAACAGACGCTAAACTGCATTTCGTTGTACCATACTTGTATCTGTGCAATGACAATAAAGTTGAATTGAATTGAATTGAATTGAGATGCAGTTTAATGTGGATAAATGCGAGGTCATCCACTTTGGTAACAAAAACAAGATGGCAGATTATTATCTAAATGGTGTCAATTTGGGAAACGGGGAAGTACAATGGGATCTGGGGGTCCTTCTTCATCAGTCAATGAAAGTAAGCATGCAGGCACAGCAGGGAGTGAAGAAAGTTGGCCTTCATACAAGAGGAGTCGAGTATAGGAGCAAAGAGGTCCTTCCGCAGTTGTACAGGGTCCTAGTAAGACCGCACCTAGAATATAGTGTGCAGTTTTGGTCCCATAATTTGAGGAAGGATATTTTTGCTATTGAGGGAGTGCAGCGTAGGTTCACCAGGTTAATTCCTGGGATGGTGGGACTGTCATGTGCTGAGAGAATGGAGCAGCTCGGCTTGTATACTCTGGAATTTAGAAGGATGAGAGGGCATCTTATTGAAACAGATAAGATTATTAATGGTTTAGACACGCTAGAGGCAGGAAACATGTTCCCCATGTTGGGGAGCCCAGAACCAGGGGGCACAGTTTAAGAATAAGGGGTAAGCCATTTAGAACGGAGATAAGGAAACACTTTTTCACACAGAGTTGTGAGTCTGCGGAATTATCTGCCTCAGAGAGCGGTGGAGGCACCTGGCTTGAGTAACTGAGCTGCCGGCCCACCAGGCCTGAGTGACTGAGCTGCCAGCCCACCAGGCCTGAGTGACTGAGCTGCCAGCCCAAGAATCCATTTGGCCCACAATGTCCATATTAGCCCCCTGCAAACCAATCCCTTTGGCCCACAACACCCATACTAGCACTCCAGAAAGCCCCCGCCCGCCCCACTGGCCACCAATATTGGAATTGGTGGAGAGGTGGAATATTGCGTTGGGGGACCAGCCCTCCCATGTGAACATGGGACCCAACGGGTCCAACTTAGTCTAGTAATCACTATATTTGAGGCACTTAAATAGGTGAGGTGCAGAAGAATGGCGATGTAATGTGGGCAAATCAATTAGTATAGCTGGGGAAATGGTGGCCATCGACGCGATGAGCCCAAGGGCCTAATCTGTAATTAACAACCATGGCTCTCGGCTCCTAGAGCACTGAATGACTGAGTCACCACTCCACACCCGGTGCAGTGAATTCCAAAGGTTCCCCAGTCTCTGCATGCAGTAATGTCTCCTTATCTCTGTCCTACATGGTGCAGCCCACATTCTGAGAGGGTGCCCGTTCTCCAGACCCCTCAGACAGGGTAAACATCTTCCCTGCAACCAGTCCACTGAGCCCTGTAAGAATGTGTGTTTCACTGAGATCTCCTCCAATACACCCGAACTCTCGAGTACACAGGCCTAGTCTACTCAATCTCACCCCACACAGCAAACTCATTGTCCCAGGAACAAGTAGTGTTAATCTTTGCTGCATTTCCTCTGTGTCAAGTCTGTCAATTTATCGGAACACAGGAGCATAAGAACACGAGAAAACAGGAGCAGGATTAGGATCCGCTCCTCGGGCTTGCCCCTCCATTCAATGTGATCATGGCTGGTCTAAGCTGGCACCAATTCCTCTTCTGAGTGATTTTCACAATAATCTTAATTTTTAGATCTATCAAATATTTATTTGTAGCCAAGTTGCACATATCCAATAACTCAGCTTTTCACCACCATCTTGGGCACAACATTCCAGATATTCACTGCCCTCTGAGAGACGCAACTTCTACACACTGCATGAGAGGCCGCTCTGGAAGGTTGGATCTCATGGAATCCGGGGTGAATTAGCCGATGGAATACAACATTTACCTGAAGGTCGCAGACAGAGGATGTTGGTAGAGGGTCGTTTTTCAGACTGGAGACAGAGTCCACTGTTGTTCCTTATTTATATACACGATTGGGTGTGTATGTAGGTTGCACGGTTAGTCAGTTTGCAGATGGAACCAAAATTGGTGACATTGTGGAGAGTGAAGAAGGTTATCTGGGAGTAAATGGGATCCCTGTGAACTGGGCCAATGGGCTCAGGAACGGCAGGTGGGATTTATTCATGTGAAGGTGAGGTGATGCACTTTGCTGAGACAAACCAGGGCAGGACATACACAGTAAACGGGGAACTTTATAGAACTGAGAGATCTCAGGCTGCAGGTACACAGTGCCATGGAAGATGCAACAGTGACAGGCAGGTGTGATGATGAATGTGTTTATCACTCATGCTTTCATATGTCAGGATATTAAATACAGCTTTTGACACAATAAGGTTGTTAGCAAATTAGAGAGGGTGCAAAAGGATTTACAATCGTTTCATCAGGTCTGAAGGGCTGGGTTATAAGGAGACGTTGGACAGGCAGGGACATTTGTCTTTGGTGCCCATCCGGGTGCTTTTATAGATGTGTATGAGATCTATATAAGGTGCACAGATAAGGTGAATGGCCACAGTATTTTACCCAAGGTAGGAGAGTCTAAACCCAGAGTGCATCAGTGTAAGGTGAGAGTGGAAACAGTAAAAAGGAGCAGCTTTTTCAGTCAATGCATAGTGTATGTATGGAACGAACTGACAGAGGAAGTGGACAAGGCAGCTACAATGACGACATTTTACAGACAGTTGGGTAGAGACGTGAATAAGAAAGACTTGGAAGAATATGTGTCAGACTCAGGCAAGTGGGACTAGCTTGGTTGGGCAACTTGGTTGGCATGGTCATGTTGAGTCAAAGGGCCTGTTTCTGTGCGACATCGCTCTCTGACTCTGTGATGCTTTTCTGCGGCTGTGTTTGGTGGAAGATCAAATCTTCAATTTCAGTCCAAAATACCATTAATGTTTGCATCTACGCATAACTTAAAGATGTCAGAAACAAGAACAATGGAAAGGGTATAAGCTTTACCTTGCTTGATGGCATCAGGTGTTTCTGCCAATACCATGTTGTACAAAAAAGGATTTTCAAATTTTTCAATCAACAAGTTAACATCGACCACCAACAGTGGTTTGGCTTCATCACGAACCCTGCAAATATTTAACAGCTGGTTATAAATTGAGCTTTAGACATTTTTGGGCTGTTCAACAAAACCTTACAATGTTTCCATCAAGAACATGTCCTACCTTTGCTTGCGACAAGCTTCCCCCTGAAAGAAATAAAGCACAAATCTCAATTGATTGAGATGGACCGTCCTCATCCCGACAGCAGGAATTTCATCAAATTCCTACAACCCTCTGATAATTCCCATTTCCCAACTCTTATCGCCGCTGTCATCCAGAGAGAAAGCGGTTATTGTCGCAGAGATGTAGAACGATGGGGAAAGCACAAGGAATGTTCATGAGAATGACGCCATAACTGAGAGGATGGAACTCAATGCAAAGATAGACACAAAAAGACACAGGCAGCATCTCTTGAGAGTAGGAAAGGGTGATGTTTCGGGTCACCCATTCTTTCTCTCCAGAGATGTTGCCTGTCCCGCTGAGTTACTCCAGCTTTTTGTGTTTATCTTCGGTTTAAACCTTCTTGCACAGAACTCAATGCAAAGACTGGGCAGGTCATGGATTTTATCTGGAGAACATGTCAGGAATAATGAGATAGGATTTAAGATTATCAGTGGATTTAAATGGGTGGGGGTGAAATAATATCTCTACATGTGGGAAAACAAAAATCAAAGCAGAAATATGGCATGGTATTCAACAAATACCGAAAGGAATGCAGTCATGAGAACATGGACCTCACTTGCAAAGGAGGGACTGAAGCCAACAGCAGAGATAAATTTAAGTGCAAGCGGGATAAACACATTAGGGCTCCTGGAATTCGTTGTTTTGTTACCGGGTGTGGAGAGTAGATGCGAGGGATGATGAGTGGAGCAGAAATCTTGATTGGATAGGATGGGCCGAATGGCCTGTCTATGATGTAGAATGGGATGTCATTCTGTGGTGAAACAAGGTGGACAAAACAGAGCAAATTCCCTCAAGGTGACCACCCACTGCTGATGGGAACTGGATATAGATGATCAATCTGATGTGTGCGCCACATTCTAGATTTCAATGTTAATCCCCACAATGTGGCCATGGCTGATCTAGCCCAGGACTGAACTCCTCCTCTTTGCCCCATTCCCTTCGATTACAATCCCCAAATTTTCGAAAATGTATCTTCCTCTGGTTTAAATACGTCTAACTTGTTAAACCTCTCAGAGTCTCTTGGTGGAGAATCCCAGAGATTTACTGCCCTCTGTCCATTCGTGGTCCTTGGGATCAGATATAGGATCACCCGTCATTGTTCTAAACGCTACAGAATACAAACACCTCTCTACATTCCGGCCAGGCAGTCTTGAGATCCCATAGATTATACGGGAGGCCAATTAGTTTGGGAACAACAACAGCTGGAACAGATTTACCTAGTTCTGAATTACTGATAAATGCAGCATTTATTTCTGAAATGTCACCCGCCATTTTGTGACTGTACACTTTCACTTTGCCAAACTGTAGTGTAACCCCTCACCTTCAGAAACACCACACTGTCTTTTTGATCCATCTGTTGCTGCAAATTTAAGAGTTCCTCCTGAATGGAATTTAAATCCTCTTGAATCTCTCCAAGATTTTTCTCCATTGTATTTAGAATCTTCTTCTCTTCCTCTCGGATATCTGCCAGTACACGCTGCTCTTTTTCAGTGAGAATCTGGTGCAGTTCAGCAAACTGGGATGTGATGTTGGACTGAAGGTTGTGTGACTGTTCCTGTGAAATGAAAGGTGAAGATCAATATATAATATCACTGAATAGTTTTTCTAAATGCTTCTTTAATGTCATGAGGGTAATCTTACAACCCATCAATCCTCTACCCCCAATACAATTCCCTGCTGCCTATTCCTTTTCACGTGCCCATGAATTTCCATTTATCCATCCACCACCCACTTTCGCTGGGATAATTTACAGTCGCCAATAGTGGGGTGCCGCAATGTTCAGTGCTGGGACCCCAGTTATTTACAATATATTTTAACGAATTTGACGAGGGAATTAAATGTAACATCTCCAAGTTTGCGGATGACACAAAGCTGGGCGGCAGTGTGAGCTGCGAGGAGGATGCTATGAGGCTGCAGGATGACTTGCATAGGTTGTGTGAGTGGGCAGATGCATTGCAGATGCAGTACAATGTGGATAAATGTGAGTTTATCCACTTTGGTGGCAAGAACAAGAAGGCAGCTTATTATCTGAATAGTGTAAGAAGGAACTGCATAAGCTGGTTGAAACCGAAGATAGACAGAGAAAGCTGCAATAATTCAACGGGAATAGGAATACTTTATTGTCACATGTGACTAGGCACAGTGAGATTCTTTGCTTGCATACACAATGTATACAAATAGCAGCCACCTGCGGCGCTGACAAAGTTACAAAGCATGCCGCCGCCCATTTTGTCCCCCCCCCCCACCCAACAGTTCCCCCCACGCCGATCTCCATTATCCCTTTGTCCCCCCCCCATCTGGAGAAAAGGAATGGGTGATGTTTCGGGTCGAGACCCCTTTTCAGATTCAATTCAATTGGTGTTATATTAGGAAAAAGGAAGGTGCAAAGAGACCTGGGTTTCCTTGTACATCAGTCACTGAATGTAAGCATGCAGTGAAGAAAGCTAATCATAGCGTTGGCCTTCATTGGGAGAGGATTTGTGTTTACAAAATGAGCTAAGTGTTCGGCTGGCAACCGGAAGGTAGCCGGTTCGAATCCCGCTTGGAGTGCATACTGTCGTTGTGTCCTTGGGCAAGACACTTCACCCACCTTTGCCTGCGTGTGAATGTTGATATGTTGATATCAACATATGGATATGGATAATTCTCTGTAAAGCACTTTGGTTTCAAGTGATTTGATTGAAAAGTGCTATATAAATACAAATATTATATATATTATATTATATTATTTAGTTTACTTTAGAGATACAGCGCGGAAACAGGCCCTTCGGCCCACTGGATCCACGCCGACCAGCGACCCGCACACTACTACATACACTCACTAAGGATAATTTTTACATTCACCAAGCCAATTAACCTACAAACCTGTACTTCTTGGAGTGTGGGAGGAAACCGACGATCCCGGTGAAAACCCACGCAGGTCATGGGGAGAATCTACAAACTCCGTACAGACAGCACCCGTAGTCGGGATTGGGTATTCGGTGCTGCATTCCCTGTAAGGCAGCAACTCTACCGCTGCGCCACCGTGACTGCCCATGGAGGTCAAGGAGCAAGGATGTCCTGCTGCAGTTGTACAGCGCCCTGGTGAGACCACACCTGGAGTATTGTGTGCAGTTTTGTTCTCCTAATTTGGGGAAAGACATTCTTGCTATTGATGGAGTGCAGCATAGGTTCATCGGGTTAATTACCAGGATGGTGGGACTGATGCGATGAAAGAATGGGTCGACGGGGCTTGTACACGTTGGAATTTAGAAGGATGAGAAGGGACCTTAGAGAAACATATAAAATTCTTAAGGGATTAGACAAGCTAGATGCAGGAAAAATGTTGTCAATGTTGGGGGAGTCCAGAACCAGGGAGTCACAATTTAAGAATAAGGGGTAGGCCATTTAGGCCTGAGATGAGGAAAAACATTTTCAACCAGAGAGCTATGAATCTGTGGAATTCTCTGCCAGAGAAGGCAGTGGAGGCCAATTCACTGGATGTTTTCAAGAGAGAGTGAGATTTAGCTCTTAGGACTAACGGAATCAAGGGTTATGGGGAAAAAGCATGAACGGGGTACTGATTTTGGATGATCAGCCATGATTATATTGAATGGCGGTGCTGGCTCGAAGGGCAGAATGGCCTACTCCTGCACATATTTTCTTTGCTTCCAGGACCATTGAACTAGCGTGTATTGGGGACACGGAAGGAATTCGACGCGTTCACAGGGAGTAGGCGTGAACCACACAGGCAGCACCCGAGGTCAGGATCGAACCCGCTCACCAGAACCAGGAGACAGAAGCACCACTTGTGTCACTGCGCTGCCCTATTTTTACACGCATCACAGGGATCAAATCTACACAAGATCAGGAAATCGAAACTGGAAAGCCTCACCAGAACTCCAGAAATCTTCTGTTTCTGTTGCTGCTTCATTCGTTGGATCTTTGATTTATTTTTTGTGAGAGACTGGATGGAAGCTTTCACCTGATCCTGGAATTGTGTTTGGGAATCAGAGAATAAAAGTGTTAGACGATAAAGACGGAATTAAACAATGATGCAATCAAAATCGGTTTGCTTTTACCTTGTAGGTTTCCACAGCTTCTTTAACCGGCATGAAGCTGTGAGACTTGTGTTCCCGCCCAGCTGCACAAATCACACAGATCAGCTTCTTGTCAGTTTCACAAAACAGCTTCAGTTCTTCCTGATGTTCCTCGCACTGAAGTTTACTTTCCTTCTCTGTCCGATTCAGGCTCAGTGTTCGAGCTTTCTCAGACAGTCTCGCCAAGGCCCGATTCACCCTGAGAGTGCGGTCTGTAAACTGCTCTCTACATTCCGGGCAGGAGTTTCTCCCCTCCCTGTCCCAACTCTGTGTGATACAGGAGCGGCAGAAGTTGTGCCCGCAGTCCAGTATAACCGGATCGGTGAAGAAATCCAGGCAGATGGGACAAACTATCTCATCGGTTAAACTCTCGAACCTGTCTTTCGAAGCCATTTTAACCTCCACTTCCTGGTTTCGAATACGCATTCCCATTCGCTGAAACTGCTGAACTCCTGCAGTGTCGTTAGTGTCGTTAGTGTCTACTGCACACGCTGCCATCTCGGGGAATTAATGTTATTTGGCTGCAAGTGTTCAGCAAAGATCCTATAGCGGAGCTTGCTATTGGATCTTTGGTGTTCAGTGTGAAGGTGTCCTGTCCGCTTGCAACTAATCTCACACGAGAACAATCAATGAAAGGGGCGGGGCACGGCTGAGGGGAGGCGGAGCTCAGTCCCGTCAATCACAGCCCTGACCAGAAAGTGGATGTCATTTGATATAAGCTTCGGGTAAATTTCATTCCCTTGAATTAAATACATCCGTGTTTCCTATCGTGAATTGTTCATTATGTTAGTCTGCACAATAACATCACTTCAATACCAGACACTGTAATGAAGAAGGGTCTCGACCCGAAACGTCACCCATTCCTTCTCTCCAGAGATGATGCTTGGCCCGCTGAGTTACTCCAGCTTTTTGTGTCTATCTTCGATTTAAACCAGTATCTGCAGTTCCTTCGAATACGCTCGGTTTTTATTTAATAGTCTCATGTGTAAACTTGAATTCAATGATTCAATTATACTCTATTGTCACATGTACCTCGTGACAGTGGAATTATTTGCTTTTGCATGCAATCCGCTAAAATACTGACCTCGCCTCCTCCATGGCCAGAGTGAGTCCCACCGCAAATTGGAGGAGCAGCACCTCATATTTCACTTGCGTAGTTTACACCCCAGCGGTATGAACATTGACTTCTCCAATTTCAGATAGTCCTTGCTGTCTCCCTCCTTCCCTTCCCCTTCCCAGCTCTCCCACAGCCCACTGTCTCCGCCTCTTCCTTTCTTCTTCCCGCTCCCTCCACCACCCCAACATCAGTCTGCAGAAGGGTGATAACATCACTTCAATACCAGACACAATAACATCACTTCAATACCAGGCATTATAATGAAGAAGGGGCTCGACCCTAAACGTCACCCATTCCTTCTCTCCAGAGATGCTACCTCACCCGCTGAGTTTCTCCAGCATTTATGTCTACCTTCGATTTTTCCAGCATCTGCAGTACTTTCTTAAACAATCATACTCTATTGTTCAATGTACCTCGGATCAGTGAAATGCCTTGTTTTTGCAAGCAATCCGGTAAAATACAGATCTGACCTGGGCGGTACAGTGGGCGCCGACTAGGTTGCGAGAAGTTCATGGAACAGTCTATATTCCCCGCAGCGGCGAACCAGGCCCCGCCGCACCAGGCAGCAGGCGCCCCCGCGCCGAGTCCCCCTTCGTTCTCGGCTGCCCCCCGCCGGGTTGCTCTCGGCTTGGAATGATTCAGGGCTATTTTCCTAGCGTGGAAAAGTAAAAAAATAGAGGACATAGATTTTAGCACAGTAAGGGGATCTTTCAAGGAGATGTGCGGTGCATGTTTTATTACACATGGTAGTGGATGCCTGGAACGCGCTGCTGGAGTGGTGGTCGAGGCACATACGGTAGAGGCATTGCAGTCTGATGTGGGCTGAAGTAACTGTTCTATTCCATTGACATAACCGACAGTTTCATTATAGTTCCCATTCCCAGCTCCTTACCCACAACCATTAGGTTCTTGAACCGACCTGCACTGCCCACGTTTGGCCCATATCCCTCTATCCTATCCATGTACCTGTCCAAATGCTTCTGAGACGTTACGATAGTACCGGCCTCATCTACCTCCTACAGCAGCTCATTCCATACACCCACCACCCATTGTGTGAACAAAGTTACCCCTCAAGTTCCTATTAAACATTTCTACCCTCACCCCACCCTCTGGCACTTGATTCCCCTCCTCTGGGCAAGAGGCTCTGTGCGGCTACCCGATCTGTTCCTCTCATGATTTTTTACATCTCTTCTAAGATCATCCCTCATCATGGAAAAGCAACCAACATAATCAAATACTTGTCCCACCTCGGTCATTCCTTCTTCTCACTGTTCCCCCTGGGGTACCGGGACATTAGTGCCCCTAACAAAGATGGCCGCCCTCCCCCTGGGGTACCGGGACATTAGTGCCCCTAACAAAGATGGCCGCCCTCCCCCTGGGGTACCGGGACATTAGTGCCCCTAACAAAGATGGCCGCCCTCCCCCTGGGGTACCGGGACATTAGTGCCCCTAACAAAGATGGCCGCCCTCCCCCTGGGGTACCGGGACATTAGTGCCCCTAACAAAGATGGCCGCCCTCCCCCTGGAATACCGGGACATTAGTGCCCCTAACAAAGATGGCCGCCCCCCCTGGGGTACCGGGACATTAGTGCCCCTAACAAAGATGGCCGCCCTCCCCCTGGGGTACCGGGACATTAGTGCCCCTAACAAAGATGGCCGCCCCCCCTGGGGTACCGGGACATTAGTGCCCCTAACAAAGATGGCCGCCCTTCATCGACGTTGCCGACTTTGAAGAATTTCTCCTGCGAAATCTCCATCAGTTCAGTGACATTCGTGCCTGTACCAAAGATGGCCGCCCTCCGTGAGGCGTGCCCGCTACAAAGGGAGAGAGAGGGGGAGTGTGTGTCTGGGGAGAGAGAGAGAGAGGGGGAGGGAAGGTGAAGGTGAAGGTGAAGGTGAGAGAGGAGAGAAAGACACACACACACACATATAGAGGGAGAGACATGAGGAGAAGGGGGGCAGGAGAGGAGTTAGAGGGAGTAGGAGAGAGCCGGTGGGGAGAGAAGGAGCTTGGCTGGGGGGGGGGGGGGAAGGGGGGGGGGGTGAGGGAGTGTGGAGGGAAGGGTAGAGAAGGAGGGACATGAGGATGGGGAGAAGGGGGGAGAGAGGGTGACGGGAAGTTTGGGAGGTTGGTGGAGGAGAGGGAATGGATGGGGGAGAGGGGTGGGGGATGAGAAAGGGATGGGGTGGGGAAAGGAGAAATGGGAGGGGAAAAGCACTTGGGAGGGAAAGAGAGGGAGATATGTAGAGGGTGTGTGTGGTGGGGAGGAGGGGTAAGGGATGCAGTGAAGGAGTGTGAAGGGAAAGGGGAGGGAGGGAGGGAGGGCAGGGGAAGGGTATGGGTGAGAAGCGGAGGGGAAAGGAGGGAAGGGATGGATGGAAAGTGGGTGGATGGGGAGAGGAGGGATTGGGGACAAGGAGGAGTGATGGAGGGGGGATGGTTGGAGGAAGAGATGGACTCGGATGGAGGAGTGAGAGACAAGGGATTTGGAGGTGTGGGGGGGTGGTGAGGAGGGGTGAGTGCAGATACTGGGTGGGGGTGTGGACTATGAGGGGCTGACGTGACCACGTTACTTTCAGAAGCGGAGGCGTTATTGGGAGGCTGAGCCCGAGACGAAGAGCGATGCAGCAGGACGGGGCGCGGGGGCGAGGCGGGGGGCTTGCGGACGGGCAGCTGCTCACAAGCGTCCCTGCACCCAGACCCCTGGGGTCCCGGCGGCCCGGGGCCACAGCAGGGGCGCTGTCGGGGGTGAGTACCGGCGGTTCGGGCACTGAGGGAATTGGGGGGGGGCAGGGGAGGGGGAGGGGAACCGAGGGGGGTTTGGAGGGGATGGGGGGAGGAGGACGCAGGGGAGGAAATGGGGGTACACAGAGTGAACTGTAGAGGGAGACACAAGAGACTGCAGGTCATAAGTGATAGGAGCAAAATTAGGCCATTCAGCCCAT
>JAXLNO010003199.1:2500-25373 GCA_038087875.1 Malacoraja senta
CTATTTCCAGAAGGGTTTCGTCCCGAAACGTTGCCTATTTCCAGAAGGGTTTCGGCCCGAAACGTTGCCTATTTCCAGAAGGGTTTCGTCCCGAAACGTTGCCTATTTCCAGAAGGGTTTCGTCCCGAAACGTTGCCTATTTCCAGAAGGGTTTCGTCCCGAAACGTTGCCTATTTCCAGAAGGGTTTCGTCCCGAAACGTTGCCTATTTCCAGAAGGGTTTCGTCCCGAAACGTTGCCTATTTCCAGAAGGGTTTCGTCCCGAAACGTTGCCTATTTCCAGAAGGGTTTCGTCCCGAAACGTTGCCTATTTCCAGAAGGGTTTCGTCCCGAAACGTTGCCTATTTCCAGAAGGGTTTCGTCCCGAAACGTTGCCTATTTCCAGAAGGGTTTCGTCCCGAAACGTTGCCTATTTCCAGAAGGGTTTCGTCCCGAAACGTTGCCTATTTCCAGAAGGGTTTCGTCCCGAAACGTTGCCTATTTCCTTCGCTCCATAGATGCTGCCGCACCCGCTGAGTTTCTCCAGCATTTTTGTCTACCTTCGATTTTCCAGCACCTGCAGTTCCTTCCTAAACACTTTTATTTCCTCTCTCTCTCTCTCTCCTGTTATATCCTCTCTCTCGCTAATAGCTCAAGCTCGGGGGCGGGGAGGTCGCAACCTTCAACGGATGCAGTCAAACCCGTGCGTGCGAAATCGAACAAGATCAAACTGGGACAAGTTGTCCGACAACGTTAGGCTGTGCGACCAGATCAATTTCTTTAAAATTGATTCCGTGGCAGAGAATTCTGTGGAACTCTCTGCCACAGAATTCTCTGTAGTTGAGGCCAGTTCATTGGGTATATTTAAGAGGGAGTTAGATGTGGCCCTTGTGGCTAAAGGGATCAGGGGGTATGGAGAGAAGGCAGGTACGGGATACCGAGTTGGATGATCAGCCATGATCACATTGAATGGCGGTGCAGGCTCGAAGGGCCCAATGGCCTACTCCTGCACCTATTTTATCTATGTTTCTATGTTGTCTGGTTCGCTGTCTATTTTGAAACTTCATTTAAAAAAAGCCCAGCTGTTTCCTGTCTAAAGTTGTGCCGTTTGAATAAACCCGTTTTGTCGACCCGGAGGCAGAGCTTCCAATGGGAACAGAACTCAAACGTCAACAGTGTGACCGCAGGCTCGAAGGCCCAATGGCCTCCTCCTGCACCTATTGTCTACGTTTCTATGTTTAAGACATGGACACCCTTTACCGAATTCTTACAAGGATAGCATGGCGCAACACACATTTAAATTTAAATCTGATGCTGGGTTGGGTGAGGTTGGCTGGGGCAGGGGTGGTGGGGGGTGGACGAGGGGCATGGTATATCTCCACTTTTCTCTTTCTCTTTTTTTTAATTCCTATATCTCTCTGCTACGCTGCTTTGGCAGTTGAGGTGATTTTGTTTTGACCTTCTTCAATCTATCTTTTCACTTTCTACTTCTCTTCTTGTTTTCTTTTTTCTTTTTTCTTTTTTTCATTTTCATAATTATAAGGATTTAAAAATGAAGCTGTAGCATAATTGTATAATTCTAGATGCCGAATGTTTTTTTTATCTCTGTACGATTGCTTCTAATAAAAATTTAAATAAAAAACTTTAGGCTTGTTCGGCTTTAGATTGGGGGTTTTAAAAAAAAATATTTTTTAATTTTTTATTAGAAGTCTTGTACATTGCAGTGATATCAAGCAAAGATAAAAAGGATACATTTCTTGTACCGCGTTTAAAACTTTATAAAAGAAGAAAGATAAAACGAGTTAGAGAAGATAGCGAGTGAGTGAAAGAGTGGTCCAGAGAAACCCCGAGGGACGTAAAACCGCAAGAAAGAGTTACAGAGAAAACCAAAGAAAAAAAATAGACAACAGAAAGTAAGATAAGATAAGATAAAATGGATGTACCTACTTCGTAGGCTTTAGATTGTTAATCCTTAACAATCTTATATGTTTCAATGAGATCCCCTCTCATTCTTCTAAACTCCAGAGTATACAAGCCCAGCCGCTCCATTCTCTCAGCGTATGACAGTCCCGCCATCCCGGGAATGAACCTTGTAAACCTACGCTGCACTCCCTCAATAGCAAGAATGTCCTTCCTCAGAGGACCAAAACTGCACACAATACTCCAGGTGTGGTCTCACTAGGGCTCTGTACAACTGCAGAAGGACCTCTTTGCTCCTATATTCGATTCCTCTTGTTATAAAGGCCTACACGCCATTTGTTTCTTCACTGCCTGCTGTACCTGCATGCTTACTTTCATAGACTGATGTACAATGGGGAGAAGGCAGGAGAATGGGGTTTGGAGGGAGAGATAGAACAGCCATGATTGAATGGCGGGGTAGCCTTGATGGGCCGAATGGCCTAATTCTGCTCCTATCATTTATGAACTTATGAACACTATTGCCTGTTATCATAGACAACAGACGATAGGTGCAGGAGTAGGCCATTCGGCCCTTCGAGCCAGCACTGCCATTCACTGCGATCATGGCTGATCATCCCCAATCAGTAACCCGTTCCTGCCTTCTCCCCATATCCCCTGACTCCGCTAAGTTTAAGAGCCCTATCTAGCTCGCTCTTGAAAGAATCCAGAGAACCTGCCTCTACTAATCAAGAATCTGTCAATCTCCATCTTAAAAATATCCACAGCCTCCTGTGGCAATGAGTTCCACAGATTCACCACCCTCTGACTAAAGACATTCCTCCTCATCTCCTTTCTATAGACACATTATAGTCACACATAACTGTGGAGATGCTGGAATAAGTTTATAGGTTCAAGGAGCAGAATTAGGCCATTTGGCCCATCAAGTCTATTCCATCATTCAATCATGGCTGATCTATCTCTCCCTCCTAGACTGAAGAAATCCCCCCTCATCTCCTCTCTGGAGGTACATCCATTAATTCTGAGGCTGCGACCTCTAGTCCTGGACTCTCCCACCAGTGGAAATATCCTCTCCACATCCGCTCTATCCAGGCCTTTCGCTATTCGGCAAAGTTTCAATGAGGTTCCCCCGCCCCCCCCCCCCGCCCCCCATCCTTCTAAACGCCAGCGAGTACAGGCCCAGTGCCGTCAAACGCTCGTAGTATGTTAAGCAGCTCTTTTGATGTATCTGCCTTCCGATGCAGTTGAAGCCCACATCAGTCAGACATCAGTGCTGTGGTTAGCTCAGTGCGACAGATAGGGAAGGCCTGGTTTCCATGGCAACGCCTGCTAAGTCAATGCCACTGAAGATTCCTCTGCCAGACCAAAATAGGACAAATGATGGATGGGGGTGACTGCGCAGAGTCCTTTACCCACAGATGGACAACACACTGGTGAGGAAGGCATGGCAGCGCCTTTACCACCTCAGGCAGCTGAGGAAATTCAGGAGTCTCCTTCAATGAGGATCCTTCAGTGCTTCTACTCTGGGGCTGTAGAAAGCATCTTGTCCGGCAACATCTCGATCTGGTTCGGGGGACAGCTCTGCCCAGGACAGGAAGGCTCTGCAGAGAGTAGTGCGTTTTCGGCCGAACGCACCATGGGAACTACACTCGCCCCCCCCTGCAGGGCCTATACACCAGGAGGGTGCAGATCCAGAGCCAGCAACATTATGGGGGACCCCTACCCCCCCCAGCAACGGACTGTTCCAGCTGCTACGGTCAGGCAAACGCCTCCGCTGTCACGCTGTGAGAACAGAGAGGATGAGAAGGAGTTTCTTCCCACAGGCCATCAGGCCTGTAAACTCTGATCTCACCAGGGACTAATTACTGTTGTGTTGTGTCTTAAAAAAAATGTAAATACTGGTTCTGTTCTGTTCTGTTCTGTTGTTCTGTAGTTTTTTCACAATCCGCAGGCATGGCCTCTTTCACTTCACTGCACATCTTGTATGTGTATGTGACAAATAAAGTTGACTTGACTTGAAGAGTGGGGGAATCAAGAACCAGAGGGCGGCACGGTGGCGCAGCGGTAGAGACCCCAGGTTCCATCCTGACCACGGGTGCTGTCTGTACGGAGTTTGCACGTTCTCCCCGTGACCTGTGTGGGTTTTTCTCCGGGTGCTCCGGTTTCCTCCCGCACTCCAAAGCCGCGCAGGGAGGTTTGTAGATTAATTGGCTTCGGTAAGAATAGTAAATTGTCTCTTGTGTGTAGGATAGTGAAAGTGTGCGGGGATCGCTGGTCGGCACGGACTCGGTGGGCAGAAGGGCCTGTTTCCACAGTGTATCTCTGTAAAGTCTAAAGCCTAAAGGACACAGTTTAAGTTGAGAGACCAGAGACAATAGACAATAGACAATAGACAATAGACAATAGACAATGGACAATAGGTGCAGGAGCAGGCCATTTGCCCCTTCGAGCCAGCACCGCCATTCAACGTGATCATGGCTGATCATCCCCAATCAGTACCCCGTTCCTGCCTTCTCCCCATATCCCCTGACTCCGCTATTTTTAAGAGCCCTATCTAGCTCTCTCTTGAAAGCATCCAGAGAACCGGCCTCCACCGCCCTCTGAGGCAGAGAATTCCACAGACTCACCACTCTCTGTGTGAAAAAGTGTTTCCTCGTCTCCGTTCTAAATGGCTTACTCCTTATTCTTAAACTGTGTGGCCCCTGGTTCTGGACTCCCCCAACATCGGGAACATGTTTCCTGCCTCTAGCGTGTCCAAGCCCTTAACAATCTTATATGTTTCAAGGTGACTTAAGGTGAGAGGAGAGAGATTCTAGACTCTCCCACTGGTGGTAACATCCTCTCCACACCTACTCTCTCCACACCTTTCAATATTTGCCTAAGCTATAAGGAACGGGGTCCTCTGGGGTCGCCAACTTTCTCACTCCCAAATAAGAGACAAATGGTCAAAATACGGGACAAATTCCCCACGGCAATTTATGCTCGGCCGTGGCTGGGTGAATGACGAGTCGGCCCGGGTGCTGGACTGCACACAAAGCCCAGCCGGCGGGCCCAGCTGAGGAGTTTTGGCCCGGGGGGCCGCGCGACGTCCCGCTCCCCATCCAACTCATGAACCGATGATCGGCCGTGAGAAGGAGGGGCGGTGGTGGTGTCGGCGGTAAGCGAAGGTCCGAAGGTCGGACAGCTGGCCAGGCTGCCGACCGACCGACGGGGCCACGGGCGAGGAGGCGCTGCTGCTGCTGCTGCTGCTGCTGCACTCCATGGGCTGCACTACGTCGGGGACGGGCGAGGCGGGGGCCGGACGCGGCGCTCCGACCCGACAGTCCCCTCGACCCGAGTAGCAGCGGTCAAATACGGGGACAAGGAAGCGGTGCCGTACGGGACAAACCAATTTAGCCCAATATACGGGATGTCCCGGCTAATACGGGACAGTTGGCAACCCTAGAAGCCACCCCCTCAAACATGTTCCGGATGTTGGGGGAGTCCAGAACCAGGGGCCACAGTTTAAGAATAAGGAGTAAGCCATTTAGAACGGAGAGGAGGAAACACTTTTTCTCACAGAGAGTGGTGAGTCTGTGGAATTCTCTGCCTCAGAGGGCGGTGGAGGCAGGTTCTCTGGATACTTTCAAGAGAGAGCTGGATAGGGCTCTTAAAGATAGCGGAGCCAGGGGATATGAGGAGAAGGCAGGAACGGGGTACTGATTGGGGATGATCAGCCATGATCACATTGAATGGCGGTGCTGGCTCGAAGGGCTGAATGGCCTACTCGTGCACCTATTGTCTATTGTCTGTTGTACATCCTTTTATCCTGAGGCTGTGCCCTCTGGTCCTAGACTCTCCACATCCACTCTATCCGGGCCTTTCATTATTCGATAAGTTTCAATGAGGTGGCCCCTCATCCTTCTAAACTCCAGCGAGTACAGGCCCAGTGCCGTCAAACGCTCATCATATATTAACCCAACCATCACTGGGAGTAAGAAATGCTCTGGCATTTGTGGGCTGCTAAATCTGCAGCAAGTATGTGTAGGAAGGAACTGTTTTGAGTCGAGACCCTTCAGGAGTAGCCGACTCCTTTTTCTCCATAGATGCTGCCTCACCCGCTGAGTTTCTCCAGCATTTTCGGTCTTCTTTCGATTTTTCCAGCATCTGCAGTACCTTCTTAAACATGTACTATGTTTCCACATTCACATATTCTGTTGTGCTGCAAGAATGTCATTGACCCGTCCGGGACAGATGACAACAAAACACTCTTGAGTCTTGACCTGACCCTTTGATGCTGTTGCCAGACATTCACCACATCCTCAGCCCAGCTGCCAGGTTTCTAAATGACATTACACTCCTGCTCACGCTGAAGTGCCCTAACTTCATTCTCAACGCCAATTGACTATTAATTTTGAATTAAATAAGACTGCTCATTTCGCAATTTCAATTCCACGAGGGCAGTGGAGGCCAAGTCAGCGGATATTTTCAAAGCAGAGATAAGGGCCTGTCCCACTTTCACGACCTAAGTCACAACCTAGAAACATAGAAACATAGAAAATAGGTGCAGGAGGAGGCCATTCGGCCCTTCGAGCCAGCACCGCCATTCATTGTGATCATGGCTGATCGTCCCCTATCAATAACCCGTGCCTGCCTTCTCCCCATATCCCCTGACTCCACTAGCCCCTAGAGCTCTATCTAACTCTCTCTTAAATCCATCCAGTGATTTGGCCTCCACTGCCCTCTGTGGCAGTGAATTCAACAAATTCACAACTCTCTGGGTGAAAACGTTTTTTCTCACCTCAGTCTTAAATGGCCTCCCCTTTATTCTAAGACTGTGTGGCCCCTGGTTCTGGACTCGCCCCAACATTGGGAACATTTTTCCTGCATCTAGCTTGTCCGGTCCTTTTACCTCTGCCGAGTTTGCCCTTGACTCATACTCGCAGCATGGTCGTCACGAGGTCGTAGGAGGTCGTAGGTAGGTCGTAGGTAGGCCGCGATGCTAGTCGTAGGTACTCGTGGCATCAAGTAGGTCGGGGCGTTTTTTCTAGCCGGATGAAAAATGTCCACGAGTAAAAAAAGTTCGTGAATTAGGTCGTGAAAGTGGGACAGGCCCTACAGATAGATTCTTGAGTAGAACGGGTGTCAGGGGTTATGGGGAGAAGGCAGGGGAATGGGGTTTGGAGGGAGAGATAGATAACACCTTGAAGCCGCGGTGTGCGGAGCTTCTAGCTTCTAGCCGTGGGCGGGGCCTAGACTTACCATCCATTGAAACATATAAGATTGTTAAGGGCTTGGACACGCTAGAGGCAGGAAACATGTTCCCGATGTTGGGGGAGTCCAGAACCAGGGGCCACACAGTTTAAGAATAAGGAGTAAGCCATTTAGAACGGAGACGAGGAAACACTTTTCTAAGACTGTGGCCCCTGGTTCTGGACTCGCCCAACATTGGGAACATTTTTCCTGCATCTAGCTTGTCCAGCCCTTTTATAATTTTATATGTTTCTATATGATTCCCCCCTCATCCTTCTAAACTCCAGTTCTCGGAGACGATACATACATTCAATACATCCTAACGTAGTGTTTACAAATTTTTACCTGACTCTTGCCCAGAGATGAGAATTGAGGACATAGTTCAGATTAGTTTATTGTCACGTGTACCGAGGTACAGTGAAAAGCTTTCGTTGCATGCTGACCAGTCAGCGGAAAGACAAGACATGATTACAGTGTGTTCAGTTCAGTGCAAGGTAAAGCCAGTAAATGTTTCACTTTGAGGAAGTGGTTCGTTGGGTAGAGTTGCTGCCTCACAGCGCCGGAGACCCGGGTTCCATCCTGACTACGGGTGGTGTCTGTACGGAGTTCTACAGGTGCACAGTGGAGAGCATGCTGACCGGTTGCGTCGTGGCTTGGTTCGGCAACTTGACCGCCCAGGAGCGGAAAAGACTACAAAGAGTAGTGAACACTGCCCAGTCCATCATCGGCTCTGACCTCCCTTCCATCTAAATGGTGGCCGACTAGGAAAAGGGGAGATGCAGCGAGACCTGGGTGTCATGGTACACCAGTCATTGAAAGTAGGCATGCAGGTGCAGCAGGCAGTGAAGAAAGCGAATGGTATGTTAGCTTTCATAGCAAAAGGATTTGAGTATAGGAGCTGGGAGGTTCTACTGCAGTTGTACAGGGTCTTGGTGAGACCACACCTGGAGTATTGCGTACAGTTTTGGTCTCCAAATCTGAGGAAGGACATTATTGCCATAGAGGGAGTGCAGAGAAGGTTCACCAGACTGATTCCTGGGATGTCAGGACTGTCATGAAGAAAGACTGGATAGACTTGGTTTATACTCTCTAGAATTTAGGAGATTGAGAGGGGATCTTATAGAAACTTACAAAATTCTTAAGGGGTTGGACAGGCTAGATGCAGGAAGATTGCTCCCGATGTTGGGGAAGTCCAGGACAAGGGGTCACAGCTTAAGGATAAGGGGGAAATGCTTTAAAACCGAGATGAGAAGAACTTTTTTCACACAGAGAGTGGTGAATCTCTGGAACTCTCTGCCACAGAGGGTAGTTGAGGCCAGTTCATTGGCTATATTTAAGAGGGAGTTAGATGTGGCCCTTGTGGCTAAAGGGATCAGAGGGTATGGAGAGAAGGCAGGTACGGGATACTGAGTTGGATGATCAGCCATGATCATATTGAATGGCGGTGCAGGCTCGAAGGGCCGAATGGCCTACTCCTGCACCTATTTGTCTATGTTTCTATGTTTCTATGTTTCTATCGAGGGGATCTATCGCAGTCGCTGCCTCAAAATGGCTGGCAGCATCATCGAGGACCCACACCATCCTGGCCACACACTCATCTCCCCGCTGCCTTCAGGTAGAAGGTACAGGAGCCTGAAGACTGCAACGTCCACGTTCAGGAATAGCTACTTCCCCACAGCCATCAGGCTATTAAACTCAACTGAAACAAATCTCTGAACACTAATAGCCCATTATCTGTTTATTTGCACTTTATCAGTTTATTTATTCATGTGTGTATATATTTATATAATGGTATATGGACACACTGGTCTGTTTTGTAGTCAATGCCTACTATGTTCCGTTGTGCTGAAGCAAAGCAAGAATTTCATTGTCCTGTCTGGGACACATGACAATACACTCACTTGACTCTTGATTCTCTTGAGTTTGTGCCTTCTCCTCGTGACCTGCGTGGGTTTTCTCCTGGTGCTCCGGTTTCCTCCCACACTCCAAAGACGTGCGGGTTTGTTGGTTAAATTGCTTCTGAGTGGTGGCTGGTGGAAGAATGAAATCGGAGAACCTTCTTCAGATGAGTGAGAGGGGCGAAGTTTAAAGGAGATGAGCGGGGCAAGTTCTTTTACACAGAGGGTGTGGTGGGTGTATGGAACGAGCTGCCAGGGGCGGTGGTGGAGGCGGGCAGGTGGGACCAGTATAGTATAGGAATCTGAGGGGTGACTTTTTCACACAAAGGAACGAGCTGCCAGAGGAGGTAGTTGAGGCTGGGACTATCCCAACGTTTAAGGAACAATTAGACAGGTGCATGGATAGGACAGGTTTGGAAAGATATGGACCAAATGTGGGCAGGTGAGACCAGTGTAGCTGGGACAGTGTTGGCCGGTGTGGGCAAGTTGGGCTGAAGGGCCTGTTTCCACGATGTATCACTCTTTGACTATGACTTTAGTGTCGATGGGACTTAAGATAGTACTGATCGGGGATGATCAGCCATGATCATATTGAATGGCGGTGCTGGCTCGAAGGGCCGAATGGCCTACTCCTGCACCTATTGTCTATTGTCTATTAAGTTCATAAGTTGTAAGAGCAGAATTAGGCCATTCGGCCCATCGAGTCTACTCCGCCATTCAATCATGGCTGATCTATCTCTCACTCCTAACCCCATTCTCCTGCCATCTCTCCGTAACGTGGGCAGGCGGGATTTGCCGGTGTGGGCAAGTTGGGCTGAAGGGCCTGTTTTCTGCACTGTATCACTCTACAGTATGACTCCCTGTGGCCCCCCTGGGTTGGTCTCCCTTCCCTCATATGAGGGGCGTCTCCACCACACCCTGCCCCCCTCCCTCCGCCCATGTCCAGCAGTGGGTGGACACGAGACTTCGCCCCCTCCCCCACAGAGCCTTGGCGTTGGCTGCACCGAGCTTCAGTGCGTTCCCCAGCGCGTTCCCCAGCGCATATCTTCAAAGAAGGAGGGGGAAAATTGCGATTATTAATGCATCATACTTTGCTATTTCACAACGTTATTTAAAATATACTCCACTGTTGGGTTAGAATGGCAATTTAACAGTGATTAGCCACTGTCACTGTTGATAAAAGTATTCGACAACTAATGAATTAATCTCCTCACAGAGTAGGACTTAATCATTTCTCTCAGCCAGGATTGAAAGCAAAACCAATAGTTATCTATCTAAGGTTCAAGAAAAAGCTTCATCCCAGCAACCAGCAAGCTCTTGAACACGGCCTGACACAATAGACAATAGACAATAGGTGCAGGAGTAGGCCATTCGGCCCTTCGAGCCAGCACTGCCAGGCAATGTGATCATGGCTGATCATCCACAATCAGTACCCCGTTCCTGCCTTCTCCCCATATCCCCTGACTCCGCTATCTTTTAGAGCCCTATCTAGGTCTCTCTTGAAAACATCCAGAGAACCTGCCTCCACTGCCCTCTGAGGCTTAGAACACTGATTTGAACACTGCCTGACACAAGATGGGGGTGAGGGAGAGCCTTTAACATCAAGGTACAATAGGTTCCAAGGCAATGTCAGGACACAGAGTGCTGGAGTAACTCAGCGGGTCAGGCAGCATCTGTGGAGAACATGGATAGGTGACGTTTCGGGTCGAGACCCTTCTGAAGTAGCCCGGGTCTGCACCGACCATTGACTACCCCACACACTAGCTCCATCCTACACACTTTGAGGATGTTGCCAGGACTAGAGGGTGTGAGCTATAGGGAGAGGTTGAGTAGGCTGGGTCTCCATTCCATGGAGCGCAGGAGGATGAGGGGTGATCTTATAGAGGTGTATAAAATCATGACTGGAATAGATCGGGTAGATGCACAGAGTCTCTTGCCCAGAGTAGGGGAATCGAGGACCAGAGGACATAGGTTCAAGGTGAAGGGGAAAAGATTGAATAGGAATCCGAGGGGTAACCTTTTCACACAAAGGGTGGTGGATGTATGGAACGAGCTGCCAGAGGAGGTAGTTGAGGCTGGGACAATCCCAACGTTTAAGAAGCAGTTAGACAGGTACATGGATAGGACAGGTTTGGAGGGATATGGACCAAGCGCAGGCAGGTGGGACTAGTGTAGCTGGGACATTGTCGGCCAGTGTGGGCGAGTTGGGCCGAAGGGCCTGTTTCCACACGGTATCACTCTATGACTATGACAGGGGTTGGCAACAATGTTCTGCATGGGGGCCAGTCAGGACCCATGTCTGTGAGTGGATGGCGGGCCACATCTATCGTCAGAGTGCTGCACAACACTCGCTGTTGTTTTTCACTTTAGTTTTCGCGTGTTTTTCAATGAGTTTTCTGCAGTTCCCAGATCGCCTGCGAGCCCCAGGGCTAGCTGCAGTTCCCAGATCAGCTCGCTTGTCCCGGGACTGGCTGCAGTTCCCAGGTCGCGAGAACAGATTGAAAAAAAAAAATACTCCTGCGTAAATGGGCCGGATGATTTCGGGTTAGGGGCCGCATCCGGCCCGTGGGCCGTAGGTTGCCGAATCCCTGCTCTATGACTGGGGACAATTTACAGAAGGCCGATTGACCTACAAACCTGCACGTCTTTGGAGTGTGCGAGGAAACCGGAGCGCCCGGAGAAAACCCACACGCAGGTCACGGGGAGAACGTGCAAACTCCGTACAGACAGCGCCCCGTAGTCAGGATGGAACCCCGGGTCTGTGACGCATTGAGGCAGCAACTCTACCCGCTGTGCCACCGTGCCGCACTTGGTGTTTAAGAAGGAACTGCAGATGCTGGAAAATCGAAGGTAGACAAAAAGTGCTGGAGAAACTCAGCGGGTGCAGCAGCATCTATGGGGCGAAGGAAATAAGGCAACGTTTCGGGCCGAAACTGGTCTGAGGAATCTTCAGGTCTGAAGAAGGGTTTCGGCCCGAAACGTTGCCTATTTCCTTCGCTCCTTAGATGCTGCTGCACCCGCTGAGTTTCTCCAGAATCTTCGGGTCTGAAGAAGGGTTTCGGATCGAAACGTTGCCTATTTCCTTCGCTCCTTAGATGCTGCTGCACCCGCTGAGTTTCTCCAGCATTTTTGTGTACCTTGTGTGCCACACTTGGTCTTGGCATCATGTTTGGTGGAGGGGCCTGTACCTACGTTCTTAAGCCTAATAAACACGAACAATACCAACTTATACCAAACAGTAACAGGCAGTGAATTCTCTGCCCCGCTGTGTAACAGCTTCTGTTTGGTTACAGCTGCTCTGTATACACTCACTTCCCTGACTCTCTGCTGACGCCAGAATCTTGCATTGTAACTCTGCTGGGCCAACATCATTAATCACCCCTGCTTGTATTTTGATGGCTCTTTCTCAAGGTTAAACCAACTTTTCTCAGTTGCTATCTTATCACAGTGTTTTCTTTAAAAAACATTTGGACTGGCGTAAAGGCCGGGTTCTCTGGTTGCTTTCAAGAGAGAGCTAGATAGGGCTCTTAAAGATAGCAGAGTCAGGGGATATGGGGGAGAAGGCAGGAACGGGGTACTGATTGGGGATGATCAGCCATGATCACATTGAATGGCGGTGCTGGCTCGAAAGGGCCGAATGGCCTACTCCGCTATTTTTAAGAGCCCTATCTAGCTCTCTCTCTCAGTATTCGGAGAACCTGCCTCCACCGCCCTCTGAGGCAGAGACTCGCCACTCTCTGTGTGAAAAAGTGTTTCCTCGTCTCCGTTCTTTCTCCCCATCTCCCTTGAATCCTTTAGCCCTAAGAGCTAAATCTAACTCTCTCTTGAAAACATCCAGTGAATTGGCCTCCACTGCCTTCTGTGGCAGAGAATTCCACAGATCCACAGCTCTCTGGGTGAAGAAGTTTTTCCTCTTGGATAGGACAGGTTTAGAGGGATGTTGGCCAAGCGTCGGCAAGTGGGGACCAGGGTAGATGGGGCATCTTGGTCGGTACGGGCAGGTTGGGCCGAAGGGCCTGTTACTGAGCTGTAAAAGGGACCTCTAACTGAACCGTCCTCTCATCAACTAGAGAGTGGTCCTGACCTCCCATCTATACCTCACTGGAGACCTCTGAACTACGTTTAATGTTATATCTTTCGTTGGGGGAACGGGTGAGTGGTGGAATATTGCGATGGGGGAACGGGTTGCGTTGGGGGACCAGGCCTCCCGTGTGATGGGCCTGGCCCACTTTCACCACCTAATTCACGACCTTTTTGACTCGTGGACATTTGTCATCATGTTGAAAAAACGCCCCGACCTACTTGATGCCACGAGTACCTACGACTAGCGTCACGGCCTGCTACGACCCACCTACGACCTCCTACGACCTTGTGACGACCATGCTGCGAGTTTGAGGCAAGTGCAATAGACAATAGACAATAGGTGCAGGAGTAGGCCATTCGGCCCTTCGAGCCAGCACCGCCATTCAATGTGATCATGGCTGATCATCCCCAATCAGTACCCCTTCTCCCCATATCCCCTGACTCCGCTAATTTCAAGAGCCCTATCTAGCTCTCTCTTGAAAGCATCCAGAGAACCGGCCTCCACCGCCCTCTGAGGCAGAGAATTCCACAGACTCACCACTCTCTGGGTGAAAAAGTGTTTCCTCGTCTCCGTTCTAAATGGTTTACCCCTGATTCTTAATAACTCGGCAGAGGTCGTGAATTAGGTCGTCAAAGTGGGACAGGCCCTTGACTGGGACCCATGGGTCTAGTCTTTGACTAAATATTCTACCCTTCATCCTTCACCTGTACACCGGGGGATGGTTTGTTTATATGCATGTACAGTCTCTTCTTTGACGCAAACAAAACTTTTTTACGGTACACTTGAGACTTTAGACGTTAGAGATACAGCATGGAAACTGGCCATTCGGCCCACCGAGTCCACGCCAACCACTATCACCGCACACCAGCACTATCCTAAGGACAATTTACAATTTTACCGAAGCTAATTAACCTACAAACCCGCACGTCTTTGGAGTGTGGGAGGAAACCGGAGCGCCCGGAGAAAACCCACGCAGGTCACGGGGGGGGAACGTGCAAACTCCGTAGAGACGGCACCTGTAATCAGGATGGAACCCGGGTCTCTGGCGCCGTGAGGCAGCAACTCTACCGCAGGGCCACCGGGCCGCCCTTAAATGACAATATTAAGCGAAACTAAACTAAAACTCCTTATATTGAGCTCGCCACGTGTAGGAAGGAACTGCAGATGCTGGTTTAAATTGACACAACATGTTGGAGTAACTCAGCGGGTCAGGCAGCATCTGTGGGGAACATGGATAGGTGACGTTTCACAGAGTGCTGGAGTAACTCAGCGGGTCAGGCAGCATCTGTGGGGAACATGGATAGGTGACGTTTCACAGAGTGCTGGAGTAACTCAGCGGGTCAGGCAGCATCTGTGGGGAACATGGATAGGTGACGTTTCACAGAGTGCTGGAGTAACTCAGCGGGTCAGGCAGCATCTGTGGAGAACATGGATAGGTGACGTTTCACAGAGTGCTGGAGTAACTCAGCGGGTCAGGCAGCATCTGTGGAGAGAAGGAATGGGTAACGTTTCGGGTCGAGTCCCTTCTTCAGACATTTCTCGTCGTTTGAAAGGGGGATTAGCGCAGCGAGACTGAGAGGTGATCTCCTGGGGCAGATCTCGCCCTGGGCTTTGATGTTACCGCTCCTGGTAATCGTGCACATAAACAGGCTGTAATTCCGTATATTGGCATCAATTGAGCAGCCGAGATACTTGTTCTTGGAAGAGTTCCAACACATTGAATCAGCCAACGTTTCTATTTTGCTAATTGCTTGTTCAACATCACTTAGTTTGGAACACGCGAACTTAACTAGGTTGTTAACTCTGCTCATGTTTTCCACGGTGGCGCAGCGGTAGAGTTGCTGCCTCACAAGCGCCAGACAACCAGGTTCGATCCCGACTACGGGTCCTGCCTGTACCGAATTGGAACGTTCTCCCCGTGACCTGCGTGGGTTTTGTCTCCGCGATCTCCCACGCTCCAAAGATGTACAGGTTTGTAGGTTAAGACAATAGGTGCAGGAGGAGGCCATTCGGCCCATCGAGCCAGCACCGCCATTCATTGTGATCATGGCTGATCGTCCCCAATCAATAACCCGTGCCTGCCTTCTCCCCATATCCCTTGACTCCACTAGCCCCTAGAGCTCTATCTAACTCTCTCCTAAATCCATCCAGTGACTTGGCCTCCACTGCCCTCTGTGGCAGGGAATTCCACAAATTCACAACTCTCTGGGTGAAAATGGTTTTTCTCACCTCAGTCTTAAATGACCTCCCCTTTATTCTAAGACTGTGTGGCCCCTGGTTCTGGACTCGCCCAACATTGGGAACATTTTTCCTGCATCTAGCTTGTCCAGTCCTTTCATAATTGTATATGTTTCTATAAGATCCCCCCTCATCCTTCTAAACTCCAGTGAATACAAGCCTAGTCTTTTCAATCTTTCCTCATATGACAGTCCCGCCATCCCAGGGATCAATCTGGTGAACCTACGCTGCACTGCCTCAATCACAAGGATGTCCTTCCTCAAATTAGGAGACCAGAACTGTACGCAATACTCCAGATGTGGTCTCACCAGAGCCCTATACAGCTGCAGAAGTTACTGCGGGTAACAATAAAAGTAACTTGAACTTGAACCAATTAACCAACACACCTGCACGTCTTTGGAGTGCGGGAGGAAACCGAAGATCTCGGGGAAAAGCCCACGCAGGACACGGGGACAACGTACAAACTCCGCACAGCCAGCTCCCGTAGTCGGGGTCGAACCCTGGTCTCCGGCGCTGCATTCGCTGTAAAAGCCCCTGTCCCACGGTACGAGTTCATTCCAAGAGTTCTCCCCGAGTTTGCCCTGATTCGAACTCGGAGATTTACGGTAATGGCCGCTCGTCGGTACTCGGGGCTCTCGTGGAGATTTTTCAACATGTTGAAAAAATCTTCACGCGTCTTCCCGTGCTTACCTGCCGTTAGCGAGTCTTCCCGGGTACCTGCCGTTAGCGTTACGAGCCGCTAAGAGACGTCCCCGAGCTCCGACGTACCCGCTACGTTCATTCTCCGTGCTTACCACGAGTTTGATTTTTTTAAAACTCGGGAGAGCTCTTGGAATGAACTCGTACCGTGGGACAGGGCTATTAGGCAGCAACTCTACCGCTGCTCCAGTGTGACTACCCTATGAGTGCTCTGGATTCTTCCCACATCCCAAAGACGCAGGTTTGTTGGTTAATTGGCCTCTGCAATATTTCGGGAGTGGATGAGAAAGTGGGATAACATAGAACTACAGTCAAAAAAAGCACAACAGAGGATGTACTTCCTACGGCAGCTGAGGAAGCACAATCTACCACAGGCAACGATGGTCCAATTCTACACGGCCATCGTAGAGTCTGTCCTCACCTTCTCCATCATGGTCTGGTTTGGCTCAGCCACCAAGCACGACACCCGGAGGCTGCAGCGAATCGTCCGATCAGCAGAGAAGGTTATTGGCTGCAACCTTCCCTCCATTGATGAACTGTACACTGCAAGGGCCAGGAAGCGAGCGGGCAAGATCATCTCTGACCCCTCTCACCCTGGCCACAAACTCTTTGAATCACTTCCCTCTGGAAGGCGACTCCGGGCTGTCAAAGCCGCCACAGCCAGACATAAAAAACAGTTTTTATCCACGAGTAGTTGCTCTACTCAACAGCCAAAAATCTGTAGCCTCCCTTTGATCTGGTATTTGGTTGGTTCACATGCTTGATCAATGGTGTTTTATCATTAATGTTTTATTATTATTCATGTTTAGTGTTTTGTGAGTCATTCGTAACTGTCACTGCATGTCATGTTGTTACTTGTGGGCGGAGCGACAAGGCAAATTCCTTGTATGTGAATACTTGGCCAATAAACCTACTTACTTACTATGCTCTGTGCTCTAAGTTTTATTTTTTAGGCCCCCTTCGGTCGTGGCTGACCGTGGGTGTCTCCAGGGTTGGAGGACGCCCTGTGCGTGACTTTGTTTAACGGGGGGAGACTGGTGCACAGACAGCCACCCCACGGTCCTTGACAGATCTGGGTCAGGATCCAGTGGCATGGAGTCCAAGACGACCGGAGACCCTTTTCTCCTGCAGCCTTCATCCGCCTTCCCAGCCGTTGTGACGCTCCACTAAGGTCAGCCATCGTCCTCCGCCTGTTCCACCGTTGAGGTCTTGGTCGGATTGGCTCTTTGTCAGAGACCTCCCCCTCGACCTTACCGCCATGGGGTGGCCCTACCAGGAGCATAGCTCCAGACGGCATCGCTCTCAGGATCTCAGGACCACACGAGCTTCTCCACCACGACAAGGTGACAATCCACAGAGAAGTTACGCTTTGTGGCTTAAGAGATGCAGTGTGGAAACAGGCCCCTTCGCCCCCCCCCTCCCCCCCATCCGTGCCACCCAGAGATCGCCCGGTACACCAACGCTATCCTATTTCAGTTTTCGTAAGAAGGAATGTGAGCTGAGCGACTTAATGTGTGTGTCTGATCTCCTCAACCCTAATTACAGCAGGATAATAATTCAGTCTGAAGTAGGATTAGCTACAGATTTACGGAATGGCACGCATGATGGGGATTTAATTAATTCAAAGTCAAGCACTTTGGACTTTCCAGATACAGCGCGGAAACAGGCCCATCGGCCCACCGAGTCCGCGCCGACCAGCGATCACCCCGATCACTGGTTTCGTTTAGAGATACAGCACGGAACCAGGCCCCATCGGCCCACCGAGTCCGTGCCGATCAGCGATCACCCCGTGAACTTGCACTATCCTGCACACTAAGAAAAATGTACAATTTTACAGAAGCTCATTAACCTACAAACCTGTACCTCAATAAACAATAGACAATAGGTGCAGCAGTAGGCCATTCGGCCCTTCGAGCCAGCACCGCCATTCAATGTGATCATGGCTGATCATCCCCAATCAGTACCCCGTTCCTGCCTTCTCCCCATATCCCCTGACTCCGCTATCTTTAAGAGCTCTATCTAGCTCTCTCTTGAAAGTATCCAGAGAACCTGCCTCCACTGCCCTCTGAGGCACAGACTCACCACTCTCTGTGAGAAAAAGTGTTTCCTCGTCTCCGTTCTAAATGGCTTACTCCTTATTCTTAAACTGTGTGGCCCCTGGTTCTGGACTCCCCCAACATCGGGAACATGTTTCCTGCCTCTAGCGTCTCCAAGCCCTTAACAATCTTATATGTTTCAATGAGATCCCCTCTCATCCTTGTACGTGCGTTCTAAATGGCTTACCCCTTATTCTTAAACTGTGGCCCCTGGTTCTGGACTCCTTTGTCAGTTTATTAGTTAAGTACACTTCAGTTTAGTTTATTGTCACGTGTACCGAGGTACAGTGAAAAGCTTTTGTTGCGAGCTAACCAGTCAGCGGAAAGACAATACATGATTACAATCGAGCCGTCCACAGTGTACAGATACATGATAAAGGAATAACGTTTAGTGCAAGGTAAAGCCAGTAAAGTCCCATCAAGTATAGTCTGACAATCATTCAGGACTGCTCTCTGGTTGTGGTAGGATGATTCAGCTGGGAAGAAATTGTCCCTTGACATAGAAACATAGAAACATAGAAAATAGGTGCAGGAGGAGGCCATTCCGCACTTCGAGCCAACACCGCCATTTATTGTGATCATGGCTGATCGTCCCCTATCAATAATCCGTGCCTGCCTTCTCCCCATATCCCTTGACTCCACTAGCCCCTAGAGCTCTATCTAACTCTCTCTTAAATCCATCCAGTGATTTGGCCTCCACTGCCCTCTGTGGCAGGGAATTCCATAAATTCACAACTCTCTGGGTGAAATTCTTTTTTCTCACCTCAGTCTTAAATGGCCTCCCCTTTATTCTAAGACTGTGTGGCCCCTGGTTCTGGACTCGCCCAACATTGGGAACATTTTTCCTGCATCTAGCTTGTCCAGTCCTTTTATAATTTGTATATGTTTCTATAAGAAGATGTAAGATTAAAAAAGGACTGGACAAGCTGGATGCAGGAAATTTTTTCCCAATGTTGCGCTGGGCGACAAATCTTTAACGTTGAGTGGCAAAGGAGAAGAAGCGCAGAAAAGGTCAGAAGAAGACTTGAATCTCGTGACTTCTCTTGGTAATGAGTGAATTCACTGTCCAGCAGGAAAATCTGGAAAACATCGAGTCAACAACGCAGAGAGAGATGTTTTAAACGGGTTAATCTCATTAGGGGGCTGGCTCTGGTTCAAGGTTGAATACTGGCCCGTGTATCTTCCTGACTGAATCAGGAGTTCAAATTGGCATGTCCAATTGGTATACCTCCTATCGAAAAGACAGACAGGTGGGCAGAGGGGGTGGGGTTGCCCTGTTGGTGAGGCATGAAATTCAGTCCCTTGCAAGGGGTGACATTGAAACAGGAGATGTGGAGTCAGTATGGATAGAACTAAGGAATTGTAAGGGTAAAAAGACCCTAATGGGACTTATCTACGGGCCCCCAAACAGTAGCCTGGACATAGGGTGCAAGTTGAATCAAGAGTTAAAATTGGCATGTAGCAAAGGTAATGCTACAGTTGTTATGGGAGATTTCACCATGCAGGTAGACTGGGAAAATCAGGTTGGTACTGGACCCCAAGAAAGGGAGTTTGTGGAGTGCCTCCGTGATGGATTCTTAGAGCAGCTTGTATTGGAGCCTACCAGGGAGGCAATTCTGGATTTAGTGTTGTGTAATGAACCGGATTTGACAAAGGACCTCGAGGTTAATGAGCCATTGGGAGGTAGTGATCACAACATGGTCAGGTTTAATCTACAATTGGAGAGGGAGAAGGGTAGATCAGAGGTGTCCGTGTTACAGTTGAATAAAGGGGACTATGGAGCCATGAGGGAGGAGTTGGCCAAAGTTGACTGGAAAGATACCCTAGCAGGGATGACAGTGGAATGACAATGGCAGGTATTTCTGGGAATAATACAGAAGGTGCAGGATCAGTTCATTCCAAAGAGGAAGAAAGATTCCAAGGGGAGTAAGGGGCGACCGTGGCTGACAAGGGAAGTCAGGGACAGTATAAAAATTAAAGCGAAGAAGTACAACGTAGCAAAGATGAGCGGGAAGCAAGAGGATTGGGTAATGTTTAAAGAACAACAGAAGATAACTAAAAAGGCAATACGGGAGAAAAGATGAGGTACGAAGGTAAGCTAGCCAAGAATATAAAGCAGGATAGTAAAAGCTTCTTTAGGTATGTGAAGAGGAAAAAATTAGTTAAGACCAAAGTTGGACCCTCGAAGACTGAAAAAGGTGAATTTATTATGGGGAACAAGGAAATGGCAGATGAGTTGAACAGGTACTTTGGATCCGTCTTCACTAAGGAGGACACAAACAATCTTCCTGATGTACTAGTGGCCAGAGGATCTGGGGTGACGGAGGAACTGAAGGAAATCCACATTAGGCAGGAAATGGTGTTGGGTAGACTGATGGGAATGAAGGCTGATAAATCCCCAGGGCCTGATGGTCTGCATCCCAGGGTACTTGAGGAAGTGGCTCTAGAAATCGTGGACACATTGGTGATAATTTTCCAATGTTCTATAGATTCAGGATCAGTTCCTGTTGATTGGAGGGTAGCTAATGTTATCGTACTTTTTTAAGAAAGGTGGGAGAGAGAAAACAGGGAATTATAGACCAGTTAGCCTGACACCGGTGGTGGGGAAGATGCTGGAGTCAATTATAAAAGATGAAATGGTGGCACATTTGGATAGCAGTCACAGGATCGGTCCGAGTCAGCATGGATTTACGAAGGGGAGATCATGCTTGACTAATCTTCTGGAGTTTTTTGAGGATGTAACTAGGGAAATGGACAAGGGAGAGCCAGTGGATGTAGTGTACCTGGACTTTCAGAAAGCATTTGATAAGGTCCCACATAGGAGATTAGTGGGCAAAATTAGGGCACATAGTATTGGGGGTAGAGTGGTGACATGGATAGAGAAGTGGTTGGCAGACAGGAAACAAGGAGTAGGGATTAACGGGCCCCTTTAAGGCTCGGTGCTGGGACCGCAGCTATTTACTATATACATTAATGATTTAGATGAAGGGATTCAAAGTAACATTAGCAAATTTGCAGATGATACAAAGCTGGGTGGCAGTGTGAACTGTGAGGAGGATGCTGTGAGAATGCAGGGTGACTTGGATAGGTTGGGTGAGTGGGAAGATGCATGGCAGATGCAGTTTAATGTGGATAAATGTGAGGTTGTCCACTTCAGCAGCAAAAACAGGAAGGCAGATAAGATTGTTACGGGTTTGGACAATATGGAGAAGGCAGGAGCGGGGTACTGATTGGGGGTGATCAGCCATGATCACATTGAATGGCGGTGCTGGCTCGAAGGGCCGAATGGCCTACTCCTGCACCTGTTGTCTATTGTCTATTGTCTAACTATCTACAGTTGATGTAATGAGAAATCTCAACAGATAACATAAACTCTGGGACACGTTCACTAACCTCACCATGTCTCACAGCCAAGAGCGGAACTCGCTATCAAAACATGGAGGGGACGGGGGACACAATTTTTTGGCGGCCGCGCGCGCATGGGCACACTCACACGCACGAGCGCGAGGCTTCGGAGGCTCAACCCAGCGCTAAATGCAGCTCAACTCTGCCTGTCTCACCGGGTTAACTACAGCTCTGACTGGACTGACGGGATACCAGCGCTGCTTCTCCACGCTGGCCATATTTCCCGCAAGCCCTGGCAGGTTCACCTGGCGGGACAGGCAGAGTTGAGCTGGGTTTAGCGCTGCTTCTCTGCGCTGGCTGTGGGCCTGGGGGCACAGCTTGTGTCTGACTCCCGACCTCTCTGGCCACCCGTGCGGGGGGGGGGGGGGGCACTCAGGACAGCGTCGGAGACCCGGCCGGGATCGATCCTGCCTGCCTGCCTGCCTCCTCCAATCACCGCACTCTATCCTCAGTCCCACCCCCTCCTCCACCACTCCTCCCTCCTCCAATCATCGCGCCCTCGATCAGCAGTCCCACCCCCTCCTCCACCACTCCTCCCTCCTCCAATCATCGCGCCCTCGATCAGCAGTCACCCCCACTGTCTCGCGGAAAGCGGAGATTTTAAAATACGGATCACAAAAACTTGGGGGGGATGTCCCCCACCACTCAAAACATGGGGGGGACGTGTCCCCTCTGGACCCACCCCCCCCCCCCCCGGGTTTTCTGCCCCTGCAACAGCTTAGAGTCAATTTAGACAATAGACAATAGACAATAGGTGCAGGATCTTCGAGCCAGCACCGCCATTCAATGTGATCATGGCTGATCATCCCCAATCAGTACCCCGTTCCTGCCTTCTCCCCATATCCCCTGACTCCGCTATTTTTAAGAGCCCTATCTAACTCTCTCTTGAAAGCATCCAGAGAACCCGCCTCCACCGCCCTCTGAAGCAGAGAATTCCACCGACTCACCACTCTGTGAGAAAAAGTGTTTCCTCGTCTCCGTTCTAAATGACCTACCCTTTATTCTTAAACTGTGGCCCCTGGTTCTGGACTCCCCCAACATCGGGAACATGTTTCCTGCCTCTAGCGTGTCCAAGCCCTTAACAATCTTATATGTTTCAATGAGATCCCCTCTCATTCTTCTAAACTCCAGAGTGCACAAGCCCAGCTGCTCCATTCTCTCAGCATATGACAGTCCCGCCATCCCGGGAATTAACCTTGTAAACCTACGCTGCACTCCTCAATAGCAAGAATGTCCTTCCTCAAATTAGGGGACCAAAACTGCACACAATACTCCAGGTGTGGTCTCACTAGGACTCTGTACAACTGCAGAAGGACCTCTTTGCTC
>JAXLNO010003200.1:0-21445 GCA_038087875.1 Malacoraja senta
GAGGACCAAAGTTGTGCCAATGAAAGTCAAAGAAGCCATTATGAGACTGAGAAACAAGAATAAAACTGTTAGAGACATCATCCAAACCTTAGGCTTACCAAAATCAACTGTTTGGAACATCGTTAAGAAGAAAGAGAGCAATGGTGAGCTTACTAAGCGCAAAGGGACTGGCAGACCAAGGAAGACATCCACAGCTGATGACAGAAGAATGCTTTCTCTCTATACTATTACTAAAATTCATCTTGACCACTTCCAGTTTGCTTTTTTTATTGCGCAAAACGGTACCCTATATCGACAGGATTATCTCACCATCTTGCTCACCGTTCTCCTCTGCTCAAAGCGCATCAGGTTTTGTTCCGATAGGTGGAATATTACAAAGGTTATGAAGGTTTAAAAAATCGTGAGATCAGCAGATTGGTCTTCTCGCCTGTCTGTCACCATGAAGGTAATGCCCCTTCCGGCACCCGCTGTCGATCCCCGGGGCGAGGAGAATAAATCCCCGGAGGTGGGGTGGTGTCCACAAGCCGTGTGGAGTCGGGGGGAGCCGCTGTGTGGAGTCGGGGAAGCCGGTGGGTGGAGTCGGGCAAGCCGCTGAGTGGCGCCGGGAGGTGCTGTGTGGTGCCACGGCCGGTGGCCGCTGAGTGGAGTCCCTCCCCCCCCCTCCACACCACCCCACCCCCCCCACCACCCCACCCCCACACCAACCCCCTCTCCCCCACACCACCACCCCCTCTCCCCCACACCACCTCCCCCCTCCCCGACACCACCACCCCCTCCTCCACACCACCCCCTCTCCCACACCATGGTGGAATATTGCATTGGGGAATGGGTTACGTTGGGGGACCAGGCCTTCTGTGTGACTGGGACCCAAAGGGTCCCACTTAGTCTAGTAATAAAGAAAAATCCCCAAACACCTGTCCGACAGATCAGAAACACTCTTCAGGTGTGGATATATCAATGACCAATGTCCGCAGAAGACTTCATGAACAGAAATACAGAGGCTACACTGCAAGATGAAAACCACTGGTTAGCTGTAAAAATAGGATGGCCAGGTTACAGTTTGCCAAGAATTACTTAAAAGAACAACGACAGTTCTGGAAAAATGTCTTGTGGACAGATGAGACGAAGATTAACTTATATCAGAGTGAAGGCAAGAGCAAAGTATGGAGGAGAGAAGGAACTGCCCAAGATCCAAAGCATACCACCTCATCTGTGAAACACGGTGGTGGGGGTGTTATGGCCTGCGCATGTATGGCTGCTGTAGGTACTGGCTCACTTATCTTCATTGATGATACAACTGCTGATGGTAGTAGCATAATGAATGAATTCTGAAGTGTATAGACACATCCTATCTGCTCAAGTTCAAATAAATGCCTCAAAACTCATTGGCCGCGGTTCATTCTACAGCAAGGCAATGATCCCAAACATACTGCTAAAGCAACAAAAGAGTTTTTTGAAGCTAAAAAATGGTCAATTCTTGAGTGGCCAAGTCAATCACCCGATCTGAACCCAATTGCGCATTCCTTTTATATGCCGAAGAGAAAACTGAAGGGGACTACCCCCCAAAACAAGCATAAGCTAAAGATGGCTGCAATACAGGCCTGGCAGAGCATCACCTGAGAAGACACCCAGCAACTGGTGATGTCCATGAATCGCAGACTTCAAGCAGTCATTGCATGCAGAGGATACGCAACAAAATACTAAACATGACTACTTTTGTTTACATGACATTGCTGTGTCCCAACTACACTAGTCCCACCTGCCCGCGTTTGGCCCATATCCCTCTATCCTATCCATGCACCTGTTAACATATCTTTATTAAATGTTATAGTACCTGCTTCAACTAACTCCTCTGGTAGCTTGTTCCACACACCCACCAACCTCTGTGGGGAAAGAAATGCCGCACATATTTCCCCTCTCACCTTAAACCTATGTCCTCTGGTTCTTGATTCCCCTACTCTGGGTAAAAGATCAATTGATTTGTAACTCAAGATGTGAACTCCCCTTATATAGGGCATTGTGTCAGCATCCCTTGATTGCATACTCACATCCTGTTTGAATTAACACAGTGTAAGACTCCTCTGCCGTCATGCAGGTCAAATTTTCCCCCTTGCTGCTGGTCAGGGCAAGGTTGATCAGCATCGCCATGCTAGCATTGGAGCCGTTCTTAATGATTTGGCTGCTTGGAAGCCCGTTGCCGCCATATTTCCATTGGACCTTATCAGCGGTTCCTTCTTTGCAAAAGGAGCAGGTTATATTGTGGCTCGAATCTACATGAGCAACCAAGACATTGGCAGGAATGGAACCACACGGATCTAGATGAACAAGAAAAAAAAACTTTTAGTTTTGTTATATCCTAGTAGTAGAATCATAGTTGTAGAGCACGGTGGCACCTGATGAGCTGGGCACGTCCTATAATCATTTGGCAACATTTTTATGTTCAACAGCTGCCCTCACCTCAGTTTTTGTTCATTTTCCCTCTCTAACCACCCCCACTGACCCATTAGCCAGACGACCCGCTGAGTAATACAGAAGGTTATTTGTTGCGTGTAGGAAGGAACTGCAGATGCTGGTTTAAACCGAAGATAGACACAAAATGCTGGAGTAACAGGCACCATCTCTTGAGAGAAAGAATGGGTGACATTTCGGGTCGAGACACTTCTTCACATTGAAAGTCACGGGAATGGGAACCGACTCGTTTCCCTTTCCCGTGACTTTCAGTCTGAAGAAGGGGTCTCGACCCGAAACATCACCCATTCCTCCTCTCCAGGTTATTTGTTGTGATCGGATGACCTTTCTTCACCTTATCCAACAACAACCCAAGCCTCGCCTCCAAGATATCCAATAGATTCTTCTTTACTATCAATCTTTCTATTCCCCTACTCTTGACAAGCATCCAACACCTAGGTTAAATGTCAGACATTGCCACCTCTTCAGCCTTGGTTCAGTTTAGTTTATTGTCACGTGTACCAGGGTACAGTGAAAAGCTTTTGTTGCGTGCTATCCAGTCAGCGGAAAGACAATACATGATTACAATCGAGCCATTCACAGTGTACAGATACATGATGAAGGGAATAATGTTTAGTGCAAGTTTGCCCTATATTGTGGGCCATTTGGCCATTAATTTTGAGAAGTTTCAGTTTAGTGTGGAAACAGACAGTGTGGAAACAGGCCCTTCGAGTCCACGCCGACAAGCGATCACACGTACACTAGTTCTATCCTTCACACTGGGGACAATTTACAAATGACAATTAACCAACACACCTGCACGTCTTTGGAGTGTGGGAGGAAACCGAAGATCTTGAAGAAAACCCACGCGGGTCACGGGGAGAACTTACATACTCCGTACAGACAGCACCCGTGGTCAGGATCGAACCCGGGCCTCTGGCACCGTAAAGCAGCAACTCTACTGCGGCGCCACTGTGCCACCCTGTGTTGAAATCAGTACTGGATGTTGAAGCATGAACATAGAAACATAGAAAATAGGTGCAGGAGAAGGCCATTCGGCCCTTCGAGCCAGCACCGCCATTCATTGTGATCATGGCTGATCGTGCCCTATCAATAACCCGTGCCTGCCTTCTCCCCATATCACTCGACTCCACTAGCCCCTAGAGCTCTATCTAACTCTCTCTTAAATCCATCCAGTGACTTGGCCTCCACTGCCCTCTGTGGCAGGGAATTCCACAAATTCACAACTCTCTGGGTGAAAACGTTTTTTCTCACCTCAGTCTTAAATGGCCTCCCCTTTATTCTGAGACTGTGACCCTGGTTCTGGACTCGCCCAACATTGGGAACATTTTTCCTGCATCTAGCTTGTCCAGTCCTTTTATAATCATGTCTCAACTACCCATAGCCCTGTCCCTGACATAAAAAATCAAGGGGGCATTTTCAGAGGACAATTGACCACATCTTCTCTGAATCAGCTCACAGAGGGGGGAGCTTCGACCCGAGTTCATGAATCTTCCAGTCTTTTAGCCTCACAAAATCCTGACATTGGATATCTAACCAGTAGTATAGAGTCATAGAGTCATACACCATGCAAACAGGCCCTTTGGCCAAACTTGCTCACACCGACCAACATGCCCATCTAAACAAGTCCCACCTGCCTGCGTTTAGCCCATATCTCTCCAAACCTATCCTATCCATCAATGTACCTGCATCTGTCAGTAGAGGGGGCTGCAAACCTGCACTGCCCACAATTTCCAAAGCAGCAATTTATTTCTATTCCATAGAGAGACTAGAAAACAACAACAACATCTGAAAGCAAAGGGCTGAAAGCAAAGTTTCTCTCAAAGAATGTGTTTTTTGCTCTTGAATGGAAACAATTCATTTGCTCCCAACATTAAAAATAATCTCCAGTAACAAAAACAATCTGTATTAAAAGAGAATAGAGAGCACAGGAACAGTTCATTAATCCTTACATCCCCTCTCTCTCCCCACCCAAGTCATTGTACGAGTTTCAAAGTCGTCTTGTTGAGTCTCATTGTCTGTAACTCGTTTTCACCTACTCCACAGCTAACAATGGCCTGTTTCCTTTGTCATCATTACTTTTTTGCATCTTTCATTCATTTGTTCTATATCTCTCTATATAACCGTCTATATCTCTCGTTTCCCTTTCCCAACTCTCAGTCTGAAGAAGGGTCTCGACCCAAAATCTTTACATAACTAAAACTCTGATCATGTGCTCTTCCGGTTTGCGTGGTTTTTCTATCTGCATAAAAACGACAGCACTACAATTTTTCACCAGGTTACTCACCGTTCTCCTGTGCTGCGAGTGAAACAAGTTTCATTCCGATCGGTGGTATATTGTAAAAGTTATCGAGGTTTAAAAATCTTTTTAAAAAACGCGTGCGCAGATTCCATCAGTCAGCATCACGCTCATTGGTCTCTTCTCCTGTCAGTCAATGCCACGGCCAGGATGGCGACGCCCCTTCCTGCCCCACCGGCGGCGACCTCTCCCGCCTCACTCACAAACTCTTCTCTCCCGGTGGTGGCAGCGGGGGCGGAGGGGGGGGGGGGTTAGGTTCAGCGGAGGCCCAGTGGGGGTCCTGGTCCCGTCTCTCTCACTTCTCACTCACCCCTCTCCCCCGCCCGCCCTCTGCGGCAATGGCGGCCCCGTCTACCCGTCCACCTGGGTCCGTCTCTGCAGCCGCCGCCGTTGCGAGGAAGGATGAGGGGAAATGAGCCGTGCCTGCACATTTGGGAGCTATGCGTGAGTACTGCAGTATTGCGTTGGGGGGACGGGTTGCATTGGGGGAACGGGTGAGTGGTGGAATATTGCGTTGGGGAACGGGTTGCGTTGCGGCACCAGGCCTCCTGTGTGACAGGGACCCAACGGGTCCCACATAGTCTAGTGTTTCCTATTCCTTTTCTCCAGAGATGCTGTCTGACCCGCTGAGTTAATCCAGCCTTTTGTGTCCATCATTCAGCCTATCTGTCTTTTGCTTCATACACTCTACAACAAGCCTACTATTCTTTTCTTTCCCATGATTATCTGGCATTCTCTCAAATTTATCAATCTCACTCATCACAACTTGTGCCAAGCTCCGCATTCTCACCATTCCCCAAGTAATGAAGTTCTTTGGTTTACTAGTGTCACATGTACAAGGTACAGTGAGAAGCTTTGTTTTGCAAACTATCCAATCATATCGGATCATACTATACATAAATACAATCAAGTTAAACTCAAGTACAATAGGGAGAGCAAAGGGGAAGATACAGAGTGTAGAATATAGTTCTCAGCATTGTAGCGCACCAGTTCCAGAGACAAAGTCCAATGTCCGCAATGGGGTAGAGGTGAATCGGACAGTACCCTAGCTTATGGAAGGACCGTTCAGAAGCCTGATAACAGTGGGGAAGAAGCTGTTCCTGAGTCTGGTGCTGCACGTTTTTAGAAGCATGAAAGCGTGCACAATCAGACTCACAAACTGCATCTTCCCCTCTGTTCTCCACCTCCAGTTTAAATTCCATTTGGAATATTTTGGAGGACCAAGAAACCAAGAACTGGTTATATTAGTGGCTGTCAATATTCCTCATTCTGGTCACCCAAATGCTGGAAAGATCTTTTCTATATGTATAAGAATGGTCGAGTTGACGGAGTGGGCCGCTGGAGACCCTGCAGCCACCTGGTGTTCCATTAGATCGGGTGCTGCTCCAAGTGGCCGAGCGCGCGGATCGGACGTGGCCTGCAGCGGCACGGTGCGGTGGAGCAATGGTGGAAGGCATCAGCACATCGCCAGGCCAACCCCAACCCCTGAAGAAGGGTTCCGAGCCCAATCGTCACCTATCCATCGGCTCCATTGATGCTGCCTAACCTGCCGCGTTACTCCAGCACTTTGTGTCTTTTTGTGTACCATTCCTAAGTTGTTAACCCCCAGGGGATTCTCCTTAAATTCCCAGTAACCAGAAACAAATTTTACAGGACCTTATTACCGACGATGCCCAGTTGAAAGAGTCAAGAAACAATGATGTCGTAAAATCTACTCTATCTTGGATGAAGTTGTACGTCTTGAGAATTATTGGTGTGCACCCGAAGTCAAAGACACGTACAGGCCATTCCGCCCAAATGACCATGCCAACCGTTGTACCCACCTGTAGCTTAGTTTAGTTTGGAGATACAGCGCTGAAACAGGCCATTCAGCCCACCGAGTACGCACCGACCAGCGATCCCCGCACACTAACACTATCCTACACACTAGGGACAATTTTACATTTATACCAAGCCAATTAACCTACAAACCTGTACGTCTTTAGAGTGTGGGAGGAAACCGAAGATCTTGGAGAAAACCCACGCAGGTCACGGGGAGAACGTACAAACTCCATACAGACAGCACCCGCAGTCAGGATCAAACCCAGGTCTCTGTCGCTGCAAGGCAGTAGCTCTACCGCTACGCCACCGTACTACGCCTATTTACAGAGATCTGTCCTTTGCCTGCTGCCTTCTCACATTTATTTAAAGAAAATGACCGCAAAAATAGTTTCATAGCCCTTGATCATCCTGTTGTTTATTCTCAAATGCTATGATCTTGCCAAGAGAAACACTCCTTTAAAATAAAAGGAAGCAGGAAAAATATGTTCTTGAACAATATCATGGCAAAAGATTACAGATTACATCTCATTAACTGCAGTGTCCTCATCGTCCACATATACTTTCCACGGGTAACAAAAATAAAGCCAATATTACTTATGTTCTCTATTTTGTACCTGATACAATCTCCGCCGCCAACCCTGCACAACAGAAATATGCTCTTAAAATGTCCATTCAAATCTTTTTTAGCAGACAACACAGTAAACACATTGCAATGTTTAAATGCTTTAAAATGAATGATATGCTAACAAACTACTTCCATTCAAACATAAAACGCAGGGTAGGGCTTTGACATCCTAAGCTGTAGCTGAGTAAATATTGCAAGTCACTTGACACAAGTGGTCTGAAGCCTGAACTCTACACAGCAATGACTGGTCTTCAGTGAGTGTATTTATTAGTCTCTCTGTTGGAGAAAAACATTTTAAGATGAGGCCTGGGGCCAACCCTGTGAGTAAGCCAGTTTGTGATTAGCTAATCAAAGCAAAATGAGGGACTGTGTGAAAATCCAACACAGTCGTACAGATTGCTGCAGTAACTCAGCGGGACAGGCAGCATTTCTGGAGAGAAGGAATGGGTGACGTTTCGGGTCGAGACCCTTCATCAGACTGAGAGTCAGAGGAGACGGTGTGAAACACCTTACTCTTCTATATATTTTGTTTCCCACTCCCCTGACTCTCAGTCTAAAGAAGTTGTGCGGGGCTGGTCCCGACATCATACTCACCAATCAGCTGGGCAGGAGGCGGGCCGACTGAATTTGGACGTCGCACGGCGTCGGGCGGTGACGTCATCACGCAACAGCACGCCGGGCGGTGACGTCATCGCGCAACGCCATGCGCTAGGCGTACGCCGTCGAGACGCTGCGTACGTCCTCAATGCGGGTGCGGGCCGGCAGGCCGTTGCCGCGCGGAATTTTTGGACAGTGTCAGTTTTTCCGAGCCCCGCGCAATCTCGGGAATAGCCCCGCACAACTCCATACGTCTCCGGCGATCGAAGTGGGACCAGCCCCGTGAGGCCGTACGGCTCAAGCGACCACGTTAGGTCATGCTAGCCGCAAGCAGTCGCATGCTGGTGGGATAGGCCCTTTACACTGCCAAATTCCCAAACTCCGGAATTTCAAGCACGAACAGCTCCAACAAAAAGACACCAAATGCTTGTTAGAGGAGGTGCAAGTGAACCTTAGCAGAGGCCTTGCCTTTGTACCCCTACCCTCACACCTCATTGAGCCCAGCACTGTATGTCCTTTTTTTTTGTAAATCAACACCGGCAGTTCCTTGTTTTTAACCTTTCCAATCCTTTCTCCTCCTTTAAGATGTTTAAGAAGGAACTGCAGATGCTGGAAAATCGAAGGTAGACAAAAGTGCTGGAGAATCTCAGCGGGTGCGGCAGCATCTATGGAGCGAAGGAAATAGGCAACGTTTTGGCCCGAAACGTTGCCTATTTCCTTCGCTCCATCGATGCTGCCGCACCCGCTGAGTTTCTCCAGCACTTTTGTCTCTCTCCTCCTTTAAAATGCTCACTAAAACCCAAGTGTTGGAACAAACTTTTCATCACTATCTCAAACATCACTATGAAACTTGCATCAATTCTTGGTGATCATGACTTGGGGTGGAGGCACTTCACAGAATCATAGACAATGTTGGCACAGGAGTCCATATGCTCAGGTTTCTGAACATCACCCTACCAACAACTAGGGAGCAGTCCTCAGCTACTATCTACCTCATTGGAGAGACCCTTGAACTATTTTGATCAGACTTTATCGGACTTTGTGTGGCACTAAATGTTATTTACGTAATTCCCCTTTTTTTAAAATCAAAAAATGTATTCAATTATTAAAAATAATATTTGCAATACAATAAAACAAACCAGAACTCACCACCATAATACAATACAAACAAATATACTAAATAAACTGCTATACAACTATGTTATCATCCTTGTCAAGGATGCATTCAACCCCCCGCGGTGCCCAGCGGTCCCGGAAATCCCCCAGGGTGCCCGTAAGCGCGTAGTCCCTCTCTATCCCCACCCGGGCACGGACGTAACCCCGGAAAGGGGGCAGGCAGCCGGCTCGGGTACAGCCCTCTTCCGCCTGGTGCCGTGACTCGCGGATGGCCAGCTTGACCAACCCCAGGAGCAACCCAACCAGGACATCTTCGGCCCTACCCTCTCTCCTAAGCACAAGGTGTCCAAAGATGAGGAAGGTGGGTGTGAAGTGCAGCCAGAAGGCAAGGAACAGCCCCTTTCGGTATTGGAACAGGAGCTGCAACCTCACACACTCTATGTACACGTGGTACGCAGACTCTTCCAGCCCACAAAAGTGGCAGGCGGCTGGCGAGTCTGTGAACCGCGAGAGAAACAGGTTGCAGGGGACTCCTCGGTGCAGTCCCCTCCACCCCAACGTAATTCCCTTTATCACGTAATACTCTTTATCAGTACACTGTGGATAGCTCGATCGTAATCAAGTATTGCTTTTCCGCTAGCTGGTTAGCATACAAGAAAAGCTTTTCACTGTACCTCGGTACATGTGACAATAAACTAAACTAAACTAGGAAGCTCCCGGCGGGCGCCGCCGCATGGGGAAGCTCCCGAGCCGTCAAGCCCCAGCGGCGGTCGAGGACGGGCCGGCGGTCGGGTTGGCCCGCAGTGGGTGCTAGAGGCGAGGCAGGCCCGTGGTGGGTGCTGGAGGTCTGACGGACCAATATGTGGCGACTCTTTGCATACTTGTGGAAGCAAAACAAAGAATCTCACTAATGACATGTCACATGTGATAATAACGTATTTATTCACGAAACTAAAGTACTTCCACTTCCCAGCTCTCGTCTGTATAGTACAGCTCTTCAAGTACCTCTTAATAAAGCTTACACTCTTCTAGGAGGTCAAATCAAGACTCCAATAATATTTTGAGTGGGGAAAAAATCCTCAGATCTATCTAATTTTGGTATTAACTAAGTTTAATCTGTGCCTTGCTATTGATTTCTCTCTACCATGGGAAATGTCTCTTTCCTATTTAACCCACCTGATCCTTGCATAATTTTGTTCATCTCAATTAATGGCCAGTTTCCTCTGTTCAAAATAAAACAAATTCAGTTTGGCGTTTCTCCTCATAATGACCGAGGGTCTTGTCAAACGCTGCAATTCTTGTTGATATTGCAAGTAATCTGGTTTGCTTTTATGAATATCCAAACTGAGAATTACGGGGTAGCATTAATGAGGCAGACAGAGAAAACTCTAAATCCAACTAAATGCATGGGCAGCACAGTGGCGCAGCGGTAGAGTTGCTGCCTTTCAGCACCAGAGACCCGGGTTCGATCCCAACCACAGGTGCTTGTCTGTACGGAGTTCGTAGGTTCTCCCCCGTGACCGCGTTGCGTTTTCTCCGTGATCTTCGCTTTCCTCCCACAAAGATGTACAGGCTTGTACGTTAATTGGCTCGGTATAAAATGGAAAACTGTTCCCAGTGTGTGTAGGGCAGTGTCGTGTAGGGGAGTGTTGATATGCGGAGATCGCTGGTTGGTGCAGACTCAGTGGGCCGACGGGCCTGTTTCCGTGCTGTATCTCGAAACTAAACAACTGTGCAGGAAATGGCTGCGCAGCTAACCCCCAAAAATTACAGGGACACCAGAGGCAGACACCAGACACCATAGGGTGGACAGCCAGAACAGTTGTCACCTCGGACGTAAATTGTCCAAAACTAGAAGGCATCGCTATGTGAGAGGGGGGGAAACTTTAATGGAGATGTGCGGGGCAATTTTTTTTTTACATGGAGTGGTAGGATCCCGGAATGCATTGCCAGCAGTGGTGGTGGAGGCAGATACGATCGTGGTGTTTAAGAGTCTTTTGGTTTAGCACATGGAAGTGCAGGGAATAGAGGGATATGGATGGTACACAAAAATGCTGGAGAAACTCAGCGGGTGCAGCAGCATCTATGGAGCGAAGGAAATAGGCAACTTTTCGGGCCAAAACCCTTCTTCAGACTGGGAATAGGCAACGTATCGGGCCGAAACCCTTCTTCAGACTGGGAATAGTCAACGTTTCGGGCCGAAACCCTTCTTCAGACTGGGAATAGGCAACGTTTCAGGCCGAAACCCTTCTTCAGACTGGAAATAGGCAACGTTTCGGGCCGAAACCCTTCTTCAGACTGGAAATAGGCAACGTTTCGGGCCGAAACCCTTCTTCAGACTGGGGAAATAGGCAACGTTTTGGGCCGAAACCCTTCTTCAGACTGGATTTCTTTCAGCATTTTTGTGTACCTTCGATTTTCCAGCATCTGCAGTTCCTTCTTAAACAGAGGGATATGGATCATGTGCAGGCAGACTCTGTATCATGTTCGGTTTAACTAGGTATCATGTTCGGCGTGGGCCAAAGGACCCGTTCCTGTGCTGTACTATTCTATGTTCTATCGGGGGGGTTGCACGTAAGGTCATCGGGTCAAAGGGCGTGATGCACTGGAGGACTTGGCAGCCTCCGGCATACACCGTTATCACACGAAACGCGTACTTTCTTACCTGTTAAAAACCGCCAAAATGGTCGATTTTTGGGCTGCAAATAATTGTGGAGGGTGACTGAGCGCTCTGAACCAAATGCTCTAGTATCTTTGCTCTGAACCCGAGCACCAAGGTGTAAGCGGCCAAAGGAGCGTATCCCTCGGGACAGCCCCCACTCTCCCCCCGGGGTCAGCGCTGTCCAGGCACGGCCGCACTCCGCCACGTCTCCCCCGGTGCGGCCGCACCGTCATGGGCTGTGGGTCGTCAGAGCCCACACACACGGGGCCGGGTGGAGCGGGGCTGCGGCTCCAGGCAGCGGACACACGGGGACAAAAACCCAGCAACGCTGCAGCAGAGTTGGGGACAGTCTGGTCCCTCCGCCCACCCAGAGTCACTGGCTACGCTGAATCTGCACCCCAACCACCCCCCCCCCCCCCCCCGACCACTACCCCTACCCCCCACCACCACACACACCTCCCCCCCCCGACCCCCGGCAGCGGGGACAGACGGCCCGGAGTCCGCGAGTGTGGAACCAGTCAGCGTGGAGTCCGGATGCTGGGGCAGAAGACGGGCACGCTGTACTGGCAGCCATAGTAAGTGCTTACCTGACGTTCACCGCTTGTACTCCAGAAGGCGTTGCGTGGCAACAGTACGGGTCACGGGTCGTGACCTCGACTGCCGTGCAACCTCCCAATATTAAACCTTGTGTCACTTAATTGAAACGGTGACAGGAAAAGAGATGGATAAAACAGGCAGGATAAAACATTGCAAACTCCAAGCAAAGCCATCAATTTTAGTAAAAGCAATCAGAAATAGACATTAACTCACCGTGATTCAGAGCAAACGCCAGATCACAACCCGATAACGAGAGGGTCAAAAGCACAAACTCAAAAACCACGCACAGCTTCATTCTGCCAGTCTTGAATGTATTCATAGAAAAGTCATCCATCAGAGAACTCCACTTCCCTGCAACAAAAGAAGTGCGTCAAGTTAGAATAAAATCCCAAACCATTTGTTGACTCTTCTGAAATCATCTCAGATTCTGCGCTTTGCGCTAATTGAGTGCAGCCGTGCAATAAACAGGTCGTGCTGGGCCAGATGCCAAGAGGACATCAACAGTACACGATGCCTTGATAACAAAATATTCTGCTAACACTGCAACATATACCACACCATAAGCAATTTTATATCCAAAAGTTGTTATGAAGAACAGTTTCCTGCTGGCAATTCTCCACACAATTCTGAACTTTGCGGCACACTTCCAGTGCCTTATACCTTAATTGCTACTTACGAGGCAAAAGGGGCATTAAAAAAAACCCACTGCAATCTACAAAACAACTTCATTCACACTGAACCCGAGAATCAGCTCTCACATATAGTAACCCAAGCATATCTAAGCAGGCCTGGAATAGCGCACTGCTGCAGTCTTGCATCCTGAGAAGAAACACAAACACTAAAATATGAATTAATAATCAGTTGGACAAAGATGTTGCAATCTCCAAATCAATTAATCATCAAAATGGAACAACAAGCTGACCTGTAAAACATTGTTTTAACCAGAGTTTTGAAACAATGATCCACAGACCACAAACACATGAATAAGAACTTTACTACCATAGTTAGATACCATAGTCAACTATCCTTTTAAGATGAGCCTGGGTCAAGCTATTTGAAAAAATCCAAATGATCATTAATTAAAGCTCAGAAGATGCAGCCAGGGAAATGAATCTGGGATATATTTGCTCTGGAAGTATCAGCCAATGGTTGGGGTGGAAGATTACAACCTTCACGTGGTCCGCCCTGTTTCGACGTATGCAATCAACCCGGCATGCACAATCAAATAAGATCAAATAGAACAAGTTGTCCTACAACTTTAGGCTGTGCACGCCAAACACAAGAAGAAGAAACCGATGGTTTTCTATTTGGTTTCGATTTAGGTCTATTATTGTCATATGCACCGAGGTACAGTGAAACGGTTTCATGTTCTAGGAGCAGAGTTAGGCCATTCGGCCCATCAAGTCTACTCTGCCATTCAATCATGGCTGATCTATCTTTCCCTCTCAACCCCATTCTCCTTCCTTCTTCCCATAACCCCTACACCCGTACTAATCAAAAATCTGTTAATCTCCGCCTTAAAAATATCCATTGACTTGGTCTCCACAGCCGTCTGTGGCAATGAATTCCACAGATTCGCCACCCTCTAAAGAAATTTCTTCTCATCTCCTTTCTAAAGTTACTTCCTTTAATTCTGAGGCTATGACCTCTGGTCCGAGACTCTCCCACTGGTGAAAACATGCTCTCCGCATCCACTCTATCCAGGCCTTTGTTTTGCATGCAATCCAAACAGGACAGATAATAATACTACACATCAATACAATCAAGTCAAACACAAGTACCATAAGTAGTCCAAAGGGGAAAAAGAGTGCAAAATATAGTTCAACTATGGTTCAACTGACAGAGAGTCATTTCACAATTTGGCTAGCCTCAAGTTGACATTCATATTTAATAGGGGTCAAGGAAAGAGCGTTCACGTCGCGGCCCTGTTTCCACCAATCTTTGCACCACCACGCACAAGAAGCAACAAGACAGACACCATTGAATGCAGATGCCAAGAAGGGTGTTCAGTTCTGGCTGAACAACTTCTAATCTAGTGTGTGGACTCGATAAGAAGAAGATCCATACTTAATACAAAAAAAATCTTGCACTGTTCACAATCATAACATATCAAGTATCCCTGTGGTGCAGTGGGCTTACTCCAGGTTTACATCTGATAATCGCCAACTGTGCACCAAATATATTCATCAAGGGCTAACTGTAAACACAACTCTTACCACAATGCCCATTGAAATAGGAGGGGAAAAAAATGTTCCCAATGTTGGGCAAGTGCAGAACCAGGGGCCACAGTCTTAGAATAAAGGGGAGGCCATTTAAGACTGAGGTGAGAAAAAACGTTTTCACCCAGAGAGTTGTGAATTTGTGGAATTCCCTGCCACAGAGGGCAGTGGAGGCCAAATCACTGGATGGATTTAAGAGAGAGTTAGATAGAGCTCTAGGGGCTAGTGGAATCAAGGGATATGGGGAGAAGGCAGGCACGGGTTATTGATTGGGGACGATCAGCCATGATTGCAATGAATGGCGGTGCTGGCTCGAAGGGCCGAATGGCCTCCTCCTGCACCTATTTTCTATGTTTCTACGAAATGATACAGTAAGATAGGCCATTCTGATGGGATCATGGCTCAAAGTATTCATTTTTTTCCCCAAGGTATCAAAACATTTGCTGGAGGAACTCTGTGGGTCAAACTGTAAAACAAGGGTGTGAAGAAGGATACGGACCTGAAACATCACCTGTCCATTCCCTCCACAGATGCTGCCTGATCCACTAAGTTCTTCCAGCACTTTGTTTTTTGTTCAAGATTCCAGTATCTGCACTTCTGTCCCTCTAATAACATTTACTGTAGTTCTCTCATCTCTGGGGCCTGTCAATGAACACAGGTGCAAACACCTACAAATGTGTCAGGGGTTATGATGTCAGGGGTGATAGGGAGAAGGCAGGAGAATGGGCTTAGGAGGAAAAGATAGATCAGCCATGATTGAATGCGGATTAGACTTGATAGGCCTAATTCTGTTCCTATCACTTATGACCTACAAAATGAAATTAGTGATGAAAATAATGCATCTGCCCCCATAAAACAACTAACTGACCAAATATTATTTAAGCTGCAGAATGAGTTTTACTAAAGTACATCTCCGCTGGCAGCAAAATTTAATTTCCAAACATTCTCACGAGTAAGCACATTATAAAAATCAGAAGGGAAAAGAGAGATCAAACGATAACTGGAACCCTCATTTCTCAATTTGTGCATTGTGTCGATGATAGATCAAAATAACACTGCTTGCAAATCATCTAATGAGGTGTAGTTTTTTTAACTTCCCATCAAATGTCTCAGCCTAGGGTGGGACACATGCTCTTTGTGTGCTTGAATGCACACGGTCAATCAGGTTTTATTGTATTCATTGCTACTTTTTATAAAGGTTAGCTACAGGTGTCTGGGGGTACCAGTATCTGTAAATACTGCAATACGCTTAAAATGCTGTGGCACGGTGGAGCAGCAGTAGATTTGCTGCCTTACAGCGCTTGCAGCGCCGTGGACCTGGGTTCGATCCAGACTACAGGCGCTTGTCCGTACGGAGTTTGTACGTTCTCCCCGTGACCGCGTGGGTTTTCTCTGAAATCTTCGGTTTCCTCTTATGAAAGTAAGCATGCAGGTACAGCAGGCAATGAAGAAAGCGAATGGCATGTTGGCCTTTATAACAAGAGGAATCGAATACAGGAGCAAAGAGGTCCTTCTGCAGTTGTACAGAGCCCTAGTGAGACCACACCTGGAGTATTGTGTACAGTTTTGGTCCCCTAATTTGAGGAAGGACATTCTTGCTATTGATGGAGTGCAGCGTAGGTTTACAAGGTTAATTCCCGGGATGGCGGGACTGTCATATGCTGAGAGAATGGAGCAGCTGGGCTTGTACACTCTGGAGTTTAGAAGGATGAGAGGGTATCTCATTGAAACATATAAGATTGTTAAGGGTTTGGACACGCTAGAGGCAGGAAACATGTTCCCGATGTTGGGGGAGTCCAGAACCAGGTGCCACAGTTTAAGAATAAGGAGTAAGCCATTTAGAACAGAGACGAGGAAACACTTTTTCTCATAGAGTGGTGAGTCTGTGGAATTCTCTGCCTCAGAGGGCGGTGGAGGCGGGTTCTCTGGATGCTTTCAAGAGAGAGCTAGATAGGGCTCTTAAAAATAGTGGTCAGGGGATATGGGGAGAAGGCAGGAACGGGGTACTAATTGGGGATGATCAGCCATGATCACATTGAATGGTGGTGCTGGCTCGAAGGGCCGAATGGCCTACTCCTGCAAGTATTGTCTATTGTCTATTGTCCTCCCTCACTCCAAAGACGTAAAGGTTTGTTGGTTAATTGGCTTGGTATATTGTAAGTGTATATTGTCCCTAGTGTATGTAGGATAGTGTCAATGTGCGTGGATCGCTGGTCGGTACGGACTCGGTGGGCCGAAGGGCTTGTTTCTCTCAACCAAACAACACACTGACAGTGAGAGTGGGAGGGGAAAAAAAGCAATTTCCCTGGCTAAAGAACTCTATAAGGCAGGATTCATCTCAGACAAGGACCCCAGTATTTTGCATTTCTTGGAGGATCTAGGTCATCCAATTTGATAGGTACATGGATATGTGGGGAATGGAGGGATATGGATTAGGTGCAGGCAGATAAAATTGGATCCTGGCATCGTGTTTGGCACAGACATTGTGGGCCAAAAGGCCTATTCCTGTGCTGTACTGTTTTATGTTCTGTGTTGATAGTTATCACAAAAAACACTGGAAAATAGGAACAAGAGTAGGCCACCTGTCCCCTTAACCCTGCGGCAATATCCAATACGATCATGACTGATCCAAGCTGGCCTCGACTCCTCTTCTGTGCCATTACCTCATCTCTCTTAATCTTGAAAATATTAATCCCATCTCATGATCTGTACTCCACCAGTCCTTCACATATAGTATTATCCGATTTAATTAGATAGCACACAAACAAAAGCTTTTCACTGTAACTCGGTACACAATAAACCCATAACAATGCCACACTCACGGGAAGAGAATTCCAGGGATTCACTGCCCTCTGAGCAAAGAAATTCCTGTACACCTCAGTATTAAATGCCCTGCCCTTATTTTAGAGTCGCAGAGTCAGTACTGAACAACAGAGAAAGGGCCCTTTGGCCCATCACCTCAATGACAATCTCTGTTGCCCATTTACACTAATTTCATTTGCCGACATTAAAATCCTCAAAATTAAGTGCCTGTCTACAGGTCTCTCAAACGTCATGATTGCATTTGATTCCCACCACCTACACTGGCGGCAAGTTCCAAATTATCGAAGACAGACACAAAATGCTGGGGTAACTCAGCAGGACAGGCAGCATCTCTGGAGAGAAGGAATGGGTGACAGTTTGGGTCGAGACCCTTCTTCAGACCTCGACTCGACCCGAAACGTCATCCATTCCTTCTCTACAGAGATGTCTACGTTTGCTTTAAACCAGCACCTGCAGTTCCTTCATATCCAGATATTGATGATTCTCCATGTGGAAAAAAAACCCTCATACTCCCTTTGTCTCACCTTAAGCCTATGTCCTCTTGGTTTTGACATAGATAGGGTCATCAAATAGATAGGATTGTCCAAATCAAGTACCTGTGGTTTGGATTCTGCTCAAGATTCCATCATCTGCAGTCTCCCTTCTGACTATCTACCTTCTCTATGCCTTTCATAATTGTATATAGAATTGCCAGTTCACCCCTCAGGTTCATTCACTCCAAGGAAAACAAAGCTAGCCTATCCAATCTCCCCATAACTAAAGCCCTCTAAACCAGGCATCTTTTCTGCACCCAATGGAACTTAATTACATCTGTACTGTAGCTTGACAACATCATACTCCAAGTGCAACCGAACCAACATGTTGTACGACTGCAACGCTATGCCAAAACTCTTGTGCTCAATGTCTTGGCCAAAGGCAAACATGCTATTTGCTACCTTCATCATGGTCTCCTTGTGTTGAGGGAACTATGCACTTGTAGCCTAAGATCTCTCCGGTCAACAACGCAACCCGGAGTCTTGCTATTTACTTCCTAAAAAGTATCACCTCACACTTGTCGGAGTTAAAATTCATCTGCCGTTCCTTTGCTCACTTTCCAAGGTGGTTTAATAAAAACCACAGTAGCTCTTTTCATTAATAATTCCACTGCGGAGTATTTAACTAAGACATGATAACTTAAAGGTGAACAGTGTCACAGGCGCAATGAAAAATATCTTTTAAAGCAAATTCCGAGGGAGTTATTAAGCAGTGACTGGCCATCTGGTCGATACAAAATGTTGGAGTAACTGAGCGGGACAGGCAGCATCTCTGGAGAGAAGGAATGGGTGACGCCATCCATTCCTTCTCTTCAGAGATGCTGCCTGTCCCGCTGAGTTACTCCAGCATTTTGTATCTACCTTTGATTTAAACCAGCACCTGCAGTTCTTTCCGATACTGATCATCTGACGTGGCTTTTAAAGCAAGAGGCACAGGTCATTCAACAAGCTCCTCAGACAGCTGTCACAGTGAATAACGCAGGGAACATCATGCCTCGATAATCCAGATTACTGATATTCAGACCCCTGGAGAGGAGGAGGGGGGGCATGAGAAACTTTTTACATTCCAAGTATTTGGTCTTTGCAATTCCAAACTCCACCCCCGACTTCCATGCTTATTTGGATTTTTGTTTAAACTACCACGCTGCGTATGCGGGTGTCAAAAGAGGAGTCTGTAAATCCGTCAGAGTGGACTATATGATTCTGGACATGAGCATTCTCACCCCACCTCCACGGAGAATCAGTTGGCAACATCTTATTTATTCATTTCAACAAAAACCAAAATAGAATTGTAAGGAATGCTGATATCCTTTAAATAGACTACAGCTCTCAATTTCCGAAAAAGGACTGAGAACTATCGAATCGCACTGAAGCAAGAAAAATTGTAACTGCTTCAACAGCTGAATCATTGTTTGTTACGTTTAGAGATACAACGCAGGAACACACCCTTCGGCCCACCGCGTCCACGCCAACCACTATTCACCCGTTCATTCTAGTTCCATGTTATCCCACTTTCATAGCCCACACCTTAGGGGCGCTTCAGAAGCCAATTAACTACAAACCTGCATGTGGGAATGTGGGAGTAAACCAGCAAAACCCATCCAGTGAAAACCCACACGGTTACAGGGAGAACGTACATACACCCCCACAGATAGCACCCGTAGTCAGAATCGAACCTGGGTCTCTGGCGCTGTGAAGCAGTAACTCTAACCGCTGCGGAGAACTAATTTATTCTCATTTGAATTATTATTTTAAGGTGCTGCATCAAGCAGCTTGCATTAACGTTGCCTCTATCAGGAACCCCTAACTTATTGCAGAAACAAGTAACTGCAAATGCTGGTTTACAAAGAAGCTGGAGTAACTCAGTGGACCAGAGATGCTGCCTCACCTGCTGAGTTACTCCAGCATTTTGTGTCAACTTAAACCAGTATCTGCAGTTCTTTCTTACTCATTTTGTTCACCAGATTCAAGGACAACCTCTTCCCCACTGTTGTCAGACTCTTGAACAAACTGTGTCATAAGCTATGGATGTATTCCTGATCTCCCAATCTACCTCGTTACAACCTTTGCAGTTTAACAAAAAACTGCACTTTCTTTATAACTGTATCACTATGTTCTACACACTGTTTCCTTTCTGTTTGTGCACTATCTTTTGAACTCAATATATGTATGAATTTCCCGGATAGCAAGTAACATTTTCACTGAATTTCAGTACACATGACAATAATAAGCCAATACCAAACTTCCTGCCATATCTTCCTAGGTTCCCTTTGTGGGACCTCGTCTCTCTTCTTGCCTTTATTGTCTGTGCCAATATGGATCACGGACTCTAGCTGCTCATTCCCTCTCCCCTCCCCCCCCCCCCCCCATTCAGAATGATCTCCACCCCCTCAGAATCTTCCTTGACCAGAGAGGGAACACACAACCCTGGAGACTGGCTAGCACCACCACAATCCTTATCTGTGCCCTTGACTAAGGAATAGGGTTAGAGGGGAAAAAAGACACAAAGTGCTGGAGTAATTCAGAGGATCAGGCAGCATCTCTGGAGAGAAGGAATGGGTGACGTTTCTCGTCTCGACCCGAAATGTCGCCCATTCCTTCTCTCCAGAGATGCTGCCTCTCCCGCTGAGTTACTCCAGCATTTTGTGTCTGGTGATATATGCTTTCATGCTTTTAAATTCTCTGTCCATTGGAAGAGGGGAGAAGAGGAAATGACTCAGATGTGAATGATTCTACATTATGTTGGCTGTCTTTCTGAAACAGTGTGAAGTGTAGTCAATGGGGAGGGAGAACCTAGTTTATGTGATGGACTGGGCTGCATTCACAACTCTCTGCAAATTCTTGTGGTCTTGGGCAGAGCAGATGCCAAACCATGCTGTGATGCATCCCAATAAAATGCTGCCCATGGTACATCTGTATAAGTTGGGAAGTTATTGGAGGCGTGCTGAATTTATGAGTCTTTTGAGGAAGTAGAGTGTTTTCAAAAATGTGGATGGCAAATTGATGGTTATTTACATCTAGGAACTTGAAGCTCCCAACCATCTCCATTTCAGCACCACTGATGTAGACTGGGGCGTGTACTCTACCCAGAGGCGTTGACATCATGTTACTAAGCTCTCTATCTCTTGCATTCCCTCCCGTCAGTGTTCGAGATCTGGCCCACTGCAGTAGCATCGTCTGCAAATTTATAAATGGCCACAACCTGAGTGTATAGGGAGTGGCTGAGACCATAGACGTGCAGGGAACCCGTGTTGAGAATTGTTGTAGAGGGGGCTATGTTGCATTTCCTTACTAAATGTGGTTTATGTGTCTGAAAGACTGACTCCTACGTCCAAGGGATGGAAGATTAGAGGGATATGGGCCAAACGCAGGCAGGTGGGACTAGTGCAGATGGGGCTTGTTGGTCGGCGTGGGCAAGTTGGGCCTGTTTCCATGCCATATAAGTCTATGACTATAATTCTAATTGTATAAATCAGATATGTTCCAAATTGTTTTTCAATCTTGTGGAGCTGCAAAACAGATGTTAGAATTTCCTGGCAATCAGTGATGAATAATCAGGATTTCCTTGCTATATAAGTCAAAACAACTGCTGGTTTACAATCTTGCCTTAATGGGCAGATGACATAGAGAGACCTATCAGCATCCTCATTCCCGAAAACACAACTAAGTAACGGCAACTCATTG
>JAXLNO010003201.1:0-36525 GCA_038087875.1 Malacoraja senta
CTCGCGTATTATGGCTGAGTCTTTTCGTAAACCAGATCCTTTAATGTTCGACAGCGAATTTGCCGAACGTAGGCACATCTTCAAAGTGGAATTCGGAATTTTCATAGATGCTGCCCACCCAGGGACTGCTCCATAACTGTCGTAACTGCTGTGGCTCACACCCGAAATTCTGTGAGCAATGCCCCACTTATGACAAAACTTGCCACTACTGTAAAAAGAAAGGCCACTTTATCCGGTGCTGCCACGCTCGTGACAACAGGGCCCAGTCACAACCAAAGATTATAGAGGAGCAAGATGCGCCACTCAGCGAAAAACGCGTAGTATGACGTGTGATTGTCGACGCCATTTTATAGGGCATTTTATAGGGCAGCCCGCACACTGTAATGGCGTCCACATCTACAGCTCGAAGGGTGCAATGGTGCGGTGCGGGGTTCGGCGGCGGTCAAAATGGGACGGCTGTGCGTTATAACGTTCCATCGTTCCTCTCTCTCCCCTTCTCTCTCTGCCCCCTCCATCTCTCTCTCCCTCTCTCCCTCTCTCTCTCCTCTCCCTGTCTCTCTCTATCTCGGTCTCTGCCCCATCTGCCTTTCTCTCTCTTCCTCCCCTCTCTCTCTGTCTGTCTCTGCCTGAGAGTTGATAGTCCTGCTAGTGTCTTAGGTCCAAAAGAGGATATAAATAAAATACTTTAAATGGTCTACATTAGAAGTTTTAAATAATCTCTACTACATTAGTGGCAAAATGCATCTTCAATATACAGGTCTCTCCCCACAACTGAACAATTGCACTTAAATGATATATCATCCATTCTGCAGATATGTAGTTATAACTACATTTTTTCCTTCTTAGTTAATCCAATATGAGATTTTCTGTAATTTCAGATGTCGACAGCGGGTCCAGAATACTCGTCGACAAGATCTCCACCACCAAACTCTGGTGTACTTGTCAACCACCTGCCGTCTTTATTCTGAACACTGAACTTGACTAGTTTTCCAACAGGCAGACCAATGACAGGCTAAATTGCAATGCAGTTCCAACGCTATTTGACATCCCGAACACGCCGAAACGTCTGTTTTCCCAAGAGGAAGAATTAGAACCTCCCGTTACCCACACAAAATTGTGCAAATGACGATTTATTTATTATTGTATATAGGTTGGAAATTTTGTTCTTTTGGGTAAGCAAGGGGTGGGGCTATCATTATCACTTTCAAAACACTGCAACCCCCTGTATATGTCGTGCACAAAATGATGCGAATTATGTAAATATTACCATAAATGACGGAAATAAAAAGTGTTTTCATTGTTTATAAAGTTCAATTTAGAGTTATTTGAAACTGTGAAGGTTAGTGCAATATAGGGCTGACCCACAAATGTGTCGTTATGAGACATTCACATTTAAAAAATCCATGCCACAAAAAAAAGCAAGAAGGTCCTCATATTATTTGACCAACTTATTGACTGAATTTAAATATGTAGGTATGTATGCACTACATTGTGTTACGCTAATATAGAATGAAAGAATGGAAAAATATTTCGACATTGTTTTCATGGATGTTTTATTCACAATATTAGGATTTCATATATATATATATATATATATATATATATATATATATATATATATATATATATATATATATATATATATATATATATGTGTGTGTGTGTGTGTGTGTGTGTGTGTGTGTATATATATATATACAGTGGCTTGCAAAAGTTTTCATACCCCTTGAACTTTTCCACATTTTGTCACGTTACAACCACAAACGTAAATGTATTTTATTGGGATTTTATGTGATAGACCAACACAAAGTGGTGCATAATTGTGAAGTGGAAGGAAAATGATACATGGTTCTCAAATTTTTTTACAAATAAAAAACTGAAACGTGTGGCGTGCAAAACTATTCAGCACCCCCGAGTCAATACTTTGTAGAACCACCTTTCGCTGCAATTACAGCTGCAAGTCTTTTGGGGTATGTCTCTACCAGCTTTGCACATCTAGAGACTGAAATTTCTGCCCATTCTTCTTTGCAAAATAACTCAAGCTCAGTCAGATTGGATGGAGAGCGTCTGTGAACAGCAATTTTCAAGTCTTGCCAGAGATTCTCAATTGGATTTAGGTCTGGACTTTGACTGGGCCATTTTATCACATGAATATGCTTTGATCTAAACCATTCCATTGTAGCTCTGGCTGTATGTTTAGGGTCGTTGCCCTGCTGGAAGGTGAACCTCCGCCCCAGTCTCAAGTCTTTTGCAGACTCTAACAGGTTTTCTTCCAAGATTGCCCTGTATTTGGCTCCATCCATCCTCCCATCAACTCTGACCAGCTTCCCTGTCCCTGCTGTAGAAAAGCATCCCCACAGCATGATGCTGCCACCACCATGTTTCACAGTGGGGATGGTGTGTTTAGGGTGATGTGCAGTGTTAGTTTTCCGCCACACATAGCGTTTTGCATTTAGGCCAAAAACTTCAATTTTGGTCTCATACAATACAATACAATACAATACCGTTTATTATCATTTGGACCTCAAATGAAGTTCAAACGAAATTTGGTTTCTGCAGTCATACAACACGAAAAGAACCAAGACACAACACAATTTACACAAACATCCATCACAGTGAATCTCCTCCTCACTGTGATGGAAGGCAAAGTCTTGTCTCTCCCCTGCACTCCCCATTCTCCTCCCGATGTCAAAGTCAAAGCCCCCGCCGGGCAATGGCAAACAAGTCCCGCGGCCATATAAGACGCGCCGGGCAATGCAAGGCCACGCTCCGGGTCTCGATGTTGGAGCCCCCGGTAGCGCTAGCAAGTCCCGCGGCCATTTAAACCTGCGCCGGGCGATGCAAGACCCCGCTCCAGGCCATCTTCAACCCCACAACTCGGGCGGGAGTAGCCGCCGTTGCGGAAGCCCCGAAAAGCGGTCTCCCACCAGGGACGCGCGAGCTCCCGATGCCACCGTCCACCGGGCCAGTGGCTGGAGCCTCTGAATCTCCGGGGCCGGACCGCAGCAGCGCGCCACCACAGCTCCTCCCGTTCCGGACTCGGCCATCTCCGCGATGGTGAGTAAGTCCGCCGGCTCTGCGACTGGAGCCCCAGGTCGTTTCGTTGGAGGCCGCTCCACGGTGCTAGGCCCCAATGACAACGGAGACCCAACAGAGAAAGGCGGGTCTCCCGTGCAGGGAAAAGATTTTAAAAATGTCCCCACCCACCCCCCACACATACCCAGTTAAAAACAACACTATACACTACACACTACACTCAAACGAGACAAAAATGTTTTTAAAAGACAGACGGACATGGGTCGCGCCGCCCACCGGACAAAAATGACCAGAGCACCTTCCTGGTCATCTGACCAGAGCACCTTCCTCCACATGTTTGCTGTGTCCCCCACATGGCTTGTGGCAAACTGCCAACGGGACTTCTTATGGCTTTTTTTCAACAATGGCTTGCTTCTTGCCACTTCCATAAAGGCCCGATTTGTGGAGTGCACGACTAATAGTTGTCCTGTGGACAGATTCTCCCACCTGAGCTGTGGATCTCTGCAGCTCCTCCAGAGTTACCATGGGCCTCTTGGCTGCTTCTCTGATCAATGCTCTCCTTGCCCGGCCTGTCAGTTTAGGTGGACGGCCATGTCTTGGTAGGTTTGCAGTTGTGCCATACTCTTTCCATTTTTGGATGATGGATTGAACAGTGCTCCGTGAGATGTTCAAAGCTTGGGATATTTTTTTATAACCTTACCCTGCTTTAAACTTCTCCACAACTTTATCCCTGACCTGTCTGGTGTGTTCCTTGGGCTTCATGATGCTGTTTGTTCACTAATATTCTCTAACAAACCTCTGAGGCCTTCACAGAACAGCTGTATTTATACTGAGATTAGATTACACACGTGGACTCTATTTACTAATTAGGTGACTTCTGAAGGCAATTGGTTGCACTGGATTTTATTTAGGGGTATCAGAGTAAAGGGGGCTGAATACTTTTGCACGCCACACTTTTCAGTTTTTTATTTGTAAAAAAATTTGAAAACCATGTATCATTTTTCTTTCACTTCACAATTATGCGCCACTTTGTGTTGGTCTATCACATAAAATCCCAATAAAATACATTTACGTTTGTGGTTGTAACGTGACAAAATGTGGAAAAGTTCAAGGGGTATGAATACTTTTGCAAGCCACTGTATGTGTGTGCATACAAACATGTATATGTATGTATATGTATATACACATATATTGTGATATATATATATATATATATATATATATATATATTTGCATATATATATATTGTGATACACACACACACACGCACAAATATATATATATACACACACAGATTGAAAGAAAAGGGTTGCTAAAGAAATTAGAGGAAATCTGAAGGAAGAAACTAGAGAAATATGTCAAGTCACTTTTATTTATATAGCCCATTTAAAAAACAACTCTCGCACAATGCCATGCGTTAGGCGTACGCCATCAAGACGCTGCGTATGCCCGTCGAGACGCTGCATACGCCCTCAATGTGCCTGCGGGTCGACAGGCCGTTGTCGCGCGGGATGTTCGGACAGTGCAAGAATTTTCAAGCGTCCACGTTTGGTCGCGCTAGACGCATGCAATCGCATGCTGGTGGGGACAGGCCCTTAACTTGCCTCTCACACACAGGCACACACAAACACACATTCATATAAATATATATATAAGTTAAAGTTAATTTTGTGCACAGTGTGTGTTAAAACAATACAAGGGAAGCTGCACAATACAATGCAAGGGAAACTACGCAAAGGTGGCGGCTGGGGAGGAAAGATGGGAGGGAAATGGGGGAACAGGGGGAAAACATTTACAATAAAATTAACTAAAATATGTGAGGTGATAGATGCGCTATATCAAACACTGTTCCCTACAACACTGATTACACCAAGGATGATAGAGCGAGTGCACAGCGGGAGGCATACCGGAAGTCGCGTTAGGTACGACACGTCAGCCCATTGGATTTCGGAGGAGTAGTCTATTTTGCTCCTCTATAATCTTTGGTCACAACAATCTCTCTATGCGCTCGAGCTCACAATTTGCCATGAGGCACTGACTGAAACAGCAGTTCCAGCAGAACCACGACCGGAGCACCTGCAGGAAGACAGGCAAATCATACCTTCCTGTGTACCCGACTCATCGTCCACAAACAGTGAATCCATGACAATGCTCAGTGTCAACAATACCAAAGTAGCTGCAAAGATGTAATGTCATGTCTTTATCAGACTTCCAAAGAATTCACAACAACGAAACTGTCATGAAAACAAACTCCAAGTTACATCCATTTATGGGGGGGAGTTGCAACCGGTTGGTAAGGTCACATTACAATGCCAATCTCAGGTTTACAATGTGGATTTCTTCATTGTTGGCTTGGTACGGCAACCTGAGCTTCAAGGAGCTGAAGAGCCAGGATACGCTGAAACCCCTGTCTCACGGTGCGAGTCCACCCACGAGTGATCCCGAGTTAAAAACAAACTCGTGGTAATCATGTAGAATTAACGTAGCGGGAACGTCGGAACTCGTGGACGTAACTTAGCGACTCGTAACGCTAACGGCAGGTACTCGGGAAACTTGTTAACTCGTGTTGAAAGATTTCCACGAGTCAAATTTACTCTTGAAGGAAAAATTTGAAACGTTTAAACTCGTTGTAATACTGTAGTAGCCCGTGAGTTTACCGTAGTGACTAGTGAGTAACTCGTGGGTTTGGCCTGAGGGCCCGAGGTGAAATGTTGAAGATTAGTCAGATCTTAATGGAAAATTTTACAGTGATCTAACAATTCACTGTTAAGGAGCAAAAAGCACTCACCGGGGATCTGAGAAACGGTGGCAAAAAGAATGAACCATGCAGTGTGGGGAAAGCCGCATTGCGAGAGTTAATTCGTTCCCTTCAGAACATTAACTTTTCACATTGAAACGGTGCCATGAATCCTTGTTATGTTAATTCACTTTTTATGGAGAAGCAGATATATGGAACAGGTGTCCCGTCTCAGGATTTATATCCGACAAATTAACATCAGTTATTGAAGGCTGATGTGTTTATACAGGGGATTTTCTCAGGCATCACTTTCCACCCAGTCTGTCCGCGTTAGAGAGCAATTGGTCAAAACAATATTGTAAATGGGATGTTTTATTTTATTATTTTACAAATGGGAATTTTATAAATGTTATAAATTATAAATGGGAAGGAACTGCAGATGCAGGTTTAATCCAAAGAAGGGTCTCGACCCGAAACGTCACCTATTCCTTCTCTCCAGAGATGCCGTCTGTCCCGCTGAGTTACTCTAGCTTCTTGATAAATGAATCGTTGGAAGCTCCTTCGTGGCGTGTTACTATTCAGAGTTTTAAGTGTATTTGTACTAACCCGTGCTATATGCTTGCCAAAGATAGGAGGCGTTCAGTGGGGAAGTTCACAAAATAAGTTCACAAGTTCAAGAAGGAACTGCAGATGCTGGAAAATCGAAGGCAGACTAAAGTGCTGGAGAAACTCAACGGGTGCGGCAGCATCTATGGAGCGAAGGAAATAGGCAACGTTTCGGGCCGAAACCATTCTGAAGAAGGGTTTCGGCCAGAAACGTTGCCTATTTCCTTCGCACCATAGATGCTGCCGCACCCGCAAATAAGTTCACAAGCTGCATTGGTAATTAGGACCTGAGATATTTTTGTGTGTTATGTAAAATAAATTAATTTCAGGTTCTTTACATCACAAGTATTTTCCTAAAAAGTTACCCACAACTTTATGTTGTAAATGTGTTGGTTTCAGTCCAGCAAAAACACATAACATAAGTCCTTAATGACATTTCATAGAAACACAGCGAGAGAGTGTGAGATGTAGATGGGATATGACTCCAATTTTTAACTAACCCCTATGTTTGTGTATTCATATTTTTCTAATAAATTATGGTATCTACACCAGATGATAGTGTACCACAATATAGGAAAACATTCTCATATTTACAATTAAGGGCCAATTGTATTTGGGTTTTTAATGAAAACTCAGTTTACCCGAGTTTAAATTGAAACTTGGGCCAGGCGCTGAGAAACTCTGGGACGCCACTGCTGAAGAGAACATCTGAGCTTTGTCTTTCATTCAGAGGTTCGCGGGCGGGCTGGGGTGACTGTAGGGCTCTGACAACTTTGTTTCCCAGGGCTGGGGTTAGTGTGAAAGGGGTGGTTTCTGGGCAGATCTGCCCAATCAGCAATGTTTTGAGCCGCTGCTTTTTATACAGTTTAAGTCGCGACAGTGGGACGGCTGCTCTGACGGACATACTGGGTGAGTAGAGAGACACACACTGCTATCCTTCTGGTCTACGGACCTTGCTGTCGGGGGAAAAAATAACGTTAATGTTCAATTTACCTAATCTTTTTCTTTAGACGTTTACCAACGTTTTGATGAGAGATAAATTAAGGGAATAAACCAATCTTACTAGACACAAAAAGCTGGAGTAACTCAGCCAAGCCGACTGCATCTCTGGAGAGAAAGGTCGAAATGTTTTTTCAGTCTGAAGAAGGGACTCGACCAGAAACGTCACCCATTCCTTCTCTCCAGAAATGCTGCATGTCCCACTGAGTTACTCCAGCATTTTGTATCTATCTTCGGTGTAAACCAGCATCTGCAGTTCCTCCCGACACAAAACAGCCCATGCCTTTCAATGATTGATGCCAGACCTTGAACAAATGCAGTTCAAAATGGACTTTTGAATGCAATTTTGGAAGGATTGTTTCTTGAAACAAACTGCTCTAAAAGTTTGAAGGAAGGAATTGCAGATACTAGTTTAAACCAAAGATAGACACAAAATGATGGATTCTCAGCTGGTCAGGCAGCATCTCTGGAGAAAAGAAATAGGTGATATTTCGGGTCGAGATCGTTCTTCAGGCTGGGTCTTTTTATAGTGAGAAAAAAAACTGCATGACATAATTTTTACCATGTGATGATTTTTCCACACGTCGTTAGTCGTTCTTGGCTCAAGAGTAACTCGGGAGAGGAAATTGGTACATCGCAGAAATGAGAAGTAAACGGTAAACGTTAACATAAACGCGGGAACTCGTTTAAACTCGTGAACATAAACTTGAAATCTCGTAGACAACCACGAGTTTGATTTTTTCTTTCACTCGGGAACACTCGTGGGTGGACGCACCGTGAGTCAGGGCCATGAGGCACAAAAAGGGACAGAGCCGTCTGTACTTTCTGAGGAGGCTCCGCTCTTTCGAGGACTGCAGGATGTAGCATACGTTCTATCAATCAGTGGTGGCCAGTGCCATCTTCTATGCTGTCATGTGCTGGGGTAGCAGAACAAAGGCCGCGGATGCCAACGGAATCAACACGCTCATCAGGAAGGTTGGCTCCGCCCTGGGAATGGAGTTGGATTCATTGGAGATGGTCTCGGAAAGGAGGATGCTCCTCAAACTGTAGAGTATCTTGGACAATACATCTCACCCCTCCCCCACCCCCCTCCATGGCACACTGCTCAACCTAAGGTGCACCTTTAGCAACAGGCTGATCCCACCAAGGTGCAGCAAAGAACGCCACAGGTGATCCTTTTTTTGCTGAGGCTATCAAACTGTACAACTCCTCGCCCTTGATCCCCCCCTCACATTTTGCACATTCCTCATCCTGGAGTTTACCATTCGATAATTTAATTTCATGTTTGTGCAATATTACATATGTGCTGTGCAATAAAGGGTCAGTTTAATTGCATTATTATTATAATGCACAGGACACTTTCAATCCGTTGTAAATATATTTTGCCTGTTGGCAGACCAACAGATAAATAAAGTTGTATCGTATAGTATGAATTTTAGTGAGATGGTCACTCCTAAGGTGAAGGCTGGGGGTGTTGTGGCTGCGAGGGTGACCGGTCCTCACCCTGTCACGGTGGGTGTCGAAGAAAGACGTGTGCATGGAGCGATTCCGGCCGGGCTTACCCCCACTCCGTCGGAATTGTTCATAGGACCCATGGCCGGGTCCCTCCCCGAGAGCCGGCCCCAGGCAACATGAGCCTTTCCGAGATGCCCAGCGTGCCTTGTGTCTCAATGCAAGGAGCATTCGTAATAAGGTGGATGAGTTGAACGTGCAGATAGCAATTAATGATTATGATATAGTTGGGATCATGGAGACATGGCTCCAGGGTGACCAAGGCTGGGAGCTGAACATCCAGGGATATTCAATATTCAGGAGGGATAGAGAGAAAGGAAAAGGAGGTGGGGTAGCGTTGCTGGTTAGAGAGGAGATTAACGCAGTGGAAAGGAAGGACATTAGCTTGGAGGATGTGGAATCGGTATGGGTAGAGCTGCGAAACACTAAGGGGCAGAAAACGCTGGTGGGTGTTGTGTACAGGCCACCTAGCAGTAGTAGAGAAGTTGGGGATGGCATCAAACAGGAAATTAGAAATGCGTGCAACAAAGGCAAAATAGTTATAATGGGTGACTTCAATCTACATATAGATTGGGTGAATCAAATTGGCAGGGGTGCTGAGGAAGAGGATTTCTTGGAATGTATGCGGGATAGTTATCTAAACCAATATGTAGAGGAACCAACGAGAGAGCAGGCTATTCTAGACTGGGTATTGAGTAATGAGGAAGGGTTAGTTAGCAGTCTTGTTGTGCGTGCCCCCTTAGGCAAGAGTGACCATAATATGGTTGAGTTCTTCTTTAGGATGGAGAGTGACATTGTTAATTCAGAAACAACGGTTCTGAACTTAAAGAAAGGTAACTTTGAGGGTATGAGACGTGAATTGGCCAAGATTGACTGGCAATTAGTTCTAAAAGGGTTGACGGTGGATATGCAATGGAAGGCATTTAAAGACTGCATGGATGAACTACAAAAATTGTTCTTCCCAGTTTGGCAAAAGAATAAATCAGGGAAGGTAGTGCATCCGTGGATAACAAGGGAAATCAGGGGTAGTATCAAAGCAAAAGATGATGCCTATAAATTAGCCAGAAAAAGCAGCATACCAGAGGACTGGGAGAAATTCAGAGACGAGCAGAGGAGGACAAAGGGCTTAATTAGGAAAGGGAAAATAGATTATGAAAGAAAACTGGCAGGGAACATAAAAACTGACTGCAAAAGTTTTTATAGATATGTGAAGAGAAAGAGATTAGTTAAAACAAATGTAGGTCCCTTGCAGTCAGAAACAGGTGAATTGATCATGGGGAACAAGGATATGGCGGACCAATTGAATAACTACTTTGGTTCCGTCTTCACTATGGAAGACATAAATAATCTGCCGGAAATAGCAGGGGGCCGCGGGTCAAAGGAGATGGAGGAACTGAGTGAAATCCAGGTTAGTCGGGAAGTGGTGTTGGGTAAATTGAATGGATTAAAGGCCAATAAATCACCACGGCCAGATAGGCTGCATCCCAGAGTATTTAAGGAAGTAGCTCCAGAAATAATGGATGCATTAGTGATAATTTTTCAAAACTCTTTTGATTCTGGAGTAGTTCCTGAGGATTGGAGGGTAGCAAACGTAACCCCACTTTTTAAGAAGGGAGGGAGAGAGAAAACGGGGAATTACAGACCAGTTAGTCTAACATCGGTGGTACACAAAAATGCTGGAGAAACTCAGCGGGTGCAGCAGCATCTATGGAGCGAAGGAAATAGGTAACGTTTCGGGCCGAAACCCTTCCTCAGACTCTAACATCGGTAGTGGGGAAACTGCTAGAGTCAGTTATTAAAGATGGGATAGCAGCACATTTGGAAAGTGGTGAAATCATTGGACAAAGTCAGCATGGATTTACGAAAGGTAAATCGTGTCTGACGGATCTTATAGAATTTTTCGAGGATGTAACTAGTAGAGTGTATAGGGGAGAACCAGTGGATGTGTTGTATCTGGACTTTCAGAAGGCTTTTGACAAGGTACCACATAAGAGATTAGGGTACAAACTTAAATCACACGGTATTGGGGGTTCTGTATTGATGTGGATAGAGAACTGGCTGGCAAACAGGAAGCAAAGAGTAGGAGTAAACGGGTCCTTTTCAAAATGGCAGGCAGTGACTAGTGGGGTACCGCAAGGCTCAGTGATGGGACCCCAGCTATTTACAATTTATATTAATGATATGGATGAGGGAATTGAAAGCAACATCTCCAAGTTTGCGGATGACACTAAGCTGGGGGGCAGTGTTAGCTGTGAGGAGGATGCTAGGAGACTGCAAGGTGACTTGGATAGGCTGGGTGAGTGGGCAAATGTTTGGCAGATGCAGTATAATGTGGATAAATGTGAGGTTATCCACTTTGGTGGCAAAAACGGGAAGGCAGACTATTATCTAAATGGTGGCCGATTAGGAAATGGGGAGATGCAGCGAGACCTGGGTGTCATTGTACACCAGTCATTGAAAGTAGGCATGCAGGTACAGCAGGCAGTGAAGAAAGCGGATGGTATGTTGGCCTTAATAGCAAGAGGATTTGAGTATAGGAGCAGGGAGGTTCTACTGCAGTTGTACAGGGTCTTGGTGAGACCACACCTGGAGTATTGCGTACAGTTTTGGTCTCCAAATCTGAGGAAGGACATTATAGCCATAGAGGGAGTGCAGAGAAGGTTCACCAGACTGATTCCTGGGATGTCAGGACTTTCATATGAAGAAAGACTGGATAGACTTGGCTTATACTCGCTAGAATTTAGGAGATTGAGAGGGGATCTTATAGAAACGTACAAAATTCTTATGGGGTTGGACAGGCTAGATGCTGGAAGATTGTTCCCGATGTTGGTGAAGTCCAGGACAAGGGGTCACAGCTTAAGGATAAGGGGGAAATCCTTTCAGACCGAGATGAGGAAAAACTTTTTCACACAGAGAGTGGTGAATCTCTGGAACTCTCTGCCACAGAGGGTAGTTGAGGCCAGTTCATTGGCTATAGTTAAGAGGGAGTTAGATGCGGCCCTTCTGGCTAAGGGGATCAGGGGATATGGAGAGAAGGCAGGTACGGGATACTGAGTTGGATGATCAGCCATGATCATATTGAATGGCGGTGCAGGCTCGAAGGGCCGAATGGCCTACACCTGCACCTATTTTCTATGTTTCTATGTTTCTATGTGCCGTTCTGTGACGCGGAGAGGCGCGTGTTGCACAGACTCGTCCACCGCCTGTCACTTCTGCGGTGAGGAGGCGTCCGTGTACCATTTGTATGTCCAACGTGAGAGGTTGCAGCCCCTGTTCGAGTGTCTGAAGGGGCTGCTCCTCAAGTTTTGGCTGCATTTTAGCCCTGATTTTTGGGCATGCGGTAAAGAGGGGGGAGGGTCAGGAGGGAGGAGGGGGGTCTCCGTGTCTGTTTGCTCCTGGGCCTGGCAAAGATGGCCATTCGCGGGTCCAGGCAGCAGGCAGTCGACGGCCGCACAGGGGTCGGCTGCCTGCCCCTTTTCCGGGGTTACGTGTCCCTGGAGAGGGAACACGCGGTGTCCACGGAGACGCTGGAGGCCTTCCGTGAACGCTGGTCGCTGCGGGAGGTCGAGTGCATTATAGACAAGGACGGCGAGATTTTAATTTGAATTTTTGTTTTGTTTGTAAACAGCCGATACAGGCAGCTTTTGATATGAATGCTATACTACTTTGTATGTTGATTTTGTTTTTGGAATTAAATATATATATATATATTTAAAGGTGAAGGCTGCACCATTGGGGTCCTGGGGTGGAGAGTGTGTGAGGTGGCATCTGTTACATGCCACAGAGCTGTGGCAAGTAACAGATATTTAAGTTGGCTCATGGACTCGCCAGCCGCCTGTCACTTCTGCAGCGAGGAAGAGACCGTGTTCCATGTCTAAATGGAGTGTGAGAGTGCAGCCCGTTTGACTATCTGAAGGCGATGCTCCTCAAGTTTTGGCTGCACTTTAACCCCACGCTCCTGATCTTTGGTCACCCAGTAGAGGGGGGAGGGTCATTGGGGAGGGGGCGTCACCCTGATGGTTTGCTCCTGGGCCGGGCCAAGATGGCCATTCGCAGATCCAGCAGCGGGCAGTCAAGTGTTCTGCACCAGTCGACTGCCTGCCCCTCTTCCGGGTCTACGTCCATGCCCGTGTGTCCCTACAGAGGGAGCAAACGGCATCCAGGAGGAGTCTAGAGGCCTTCCGTCAATGCTGGTCACCACGGGGAGTCGAGTGTTTGGAGATGAAGTTGACAATATTTTAATTTGATTATAACTTGCCAATGGTAGTCTTGATTTTATTATTACTGGTTTTGACTTGGCCTCTTTGGCCTGAAATGTTAACTCTGTTACTCTTCTCACAGATGTTCACTGACCTGCTGAGTGTTTCCTCCATTTTCTGTTTCTTTGAGTTTCTATCAGAAAGTCAACAGCTGCAAGTTCCTGGGTCAGGAATCTTCATATTTCTGAAGATCTGTCCTGAGCTTGGTACATTGATGTAATCACAAGGCAAGCTCATCAACAATTGCCTGGATCATCACAGGTACTAACATCCCTAACGTCAAAAGGATGTTTTGGAGGCGTTGCCTCAAAAAGGGCAGTAACTATCATCAAAGACCCACACCTCCCTGACCATGTTCTTATTTCACGCCTACCATCAGGAAAGTGGTGCAGGAGCCTGAAAACCATGACCGCCAGGTTCCCGATGTTGGGGAAGTCCAGGACAAGGGGTCACAGCTTAAAGATAAGGGGGAAATCCTTTAAGACCGAGATGAGGAAAAACGTTTTCACACAGAGAGTGGTGAATCTCTGGAACTCTCTGCCACAGAGGGTAGTTGAGGCCAGTTCATTGGCTATATTTAAGAGGGAGTTAGATGTGGCCCTTGTGGCTAAGGGGATCAGGGGGTATGGAGAGAAGGCAGGTACGGGATACTGAGTTGGATGATCAGCCATGATCATATTGAATGGCGGTGCAGGCTCGAAGGGCCGAATGGCCTACTCCTGCACCTATTTTCTATGTATCTATGTATCTATGTAAGACTAGCAGCAACCATCGCACTATATATCACAGACCTTGGCAACTTTAAACCAGTCCTGCAATGGACCCGAACTTTACTTCATTTGATGCCAGATCCACGCTCTCAACAAACGCTTCTTCGCCTATCTGGGCTCCACTAAGGATCACAAGCTTGCACGTCCCCAGACCAGTCCCTCCATTGACACTCCTCGAATCGACCGCTGCAGCTCCACTACTGGACCATGCCACCTGCCCTACCACCATGGGGCTAAGACACGCGATGCCATAGCTGCCAAGAGGAGCAGCACCCACATCCACCACCGCTACATTGATGACTGGATTGGTGCTACCATCCTGCACTCAAGGTACACTTGTACCATCTCCTACATCTCCCTACCTTTTCTTAATCTCACCGTCTCCATCACAGGAGATGGTCCAAGACTATCAACTGACAATGACTCCCACAGCTACCTAGGCTACATGTCTTACCACCCTGCTTCCTGTAAAGACTCTATCCCCAACTCCCAATTCCTCCGTCTACGCCGCATCTGCGCCCAAGATGAGGTGTTCCATACTAGGACATCCGAGATGTCCCCATTGATTAGGGACAGAGGATCTCCTCGGTATCCCGCAGCTCCGCTCTTGCTCCCCTTCCCTCCAGTTGTGACAGGAACAGAGTCCCCCTAGTCATCCAATACAGCAGATAATCCTCCGACATTTTTGCCACCTCCAACGGGAACCCACCACCAGCCACATCTTCCCATCTACACCCCTTTCCGCAGAGACCGTTCCCTATGTAACTCCCTGGTCAACTCGTCCCTTCCCAAACTTCCTCCTCTCCACGTACTTTCCCCTACAACCGCAGGAGATGCAACACCTGAGCAGGAGATGAACCTTTACTTCTCTCCTCTACCTCATCCAAGGACCCCAACAACCTTTTCAGGTGAAGCAGAGGTTCACTTGCACCACCTCCAACCACATTTACTGTATCTGCTGTTCTAGGTGTACCTGTAATGTGCTCTCTGAAAGTGAAGGGGGCCATTCATACATGAGCACATTCACATTTTCTGCAAGTCCATCCAGGTGTGGACTCTTATATATCAGCGAGACCGAGCGCAGGACTCCCGCTTTTGCATTATTATGGCTACCTAGTATTATGGTTATAAATTTATCGAATTTATATTCATGTTTTATCTGTGTGTGTGAGTCAAGCCTGTTAAGCTGCTAGCTGCAAGAATTTCATCGTTCTGTTACCGGTACATACGACAATTAAACACTCTTAACTCTCCAAGAATTACTGTGGGGCGTCAGCAGAAATGCAACCCACCACATTCTACAATGTACACAAAAATGCTGGAGAAACTCAGCGGGTGCAGCAGCATCTATGGAGCGAAGGAAATAGGCAACGTTTTGGGCCGAAACCCTTCGGCCCGAAACGTTGCCCATTTCCTTCGCTCCATAGATGCTGCTGCACCCGCTGAGTTTCTCCAGCATTTTTGTGTACCTTCGATTTTTCATCATCTGCAGTTCCTTCTTTAACACATTCTACAATGTCATGACTTAGCAGATTCCTCATTCTTCTCATCTTTTCAGTCAAGTCAGCGGGTCAAGACTGGTTCAATGAGGAGTGCAGAAGGGCAGCTTCAGGTATGTCCAAAAATGATGACATGCCACCTCAGTGCATCTTCAATACCATGCATGATCCACAGTAAAATCAGCACACGCAGGCAGCATCTCTGGAGAGAAGGAACAGGCCCCGTCCAAGGAAGGAGATGGCCGGAGGCCCACAACAGCCTAGGATGTGTCGGGATGTGTCATAAGAACTAGAGCGTGGACTTTTAAAATGGCACTAAAATATGGCGCCTCTTGCATACGAGCTATGCAGACTATTTCTGTACACTTGCTAATCGAGGATCAGGGGTATGGCAATACTGTACAGGACGCTTTGTGTGAAAAATAATTTATTCTGTCCGACATAAGGAAAGGTTTTAAATTGGAGAAAACGACAAGGAACCAACGTGAAAACCTGTCTGCTCCGAAACATTCTCTTAAAGAAGCTTCTACTGAAAAATGCTGGAGAACTATGTCACTGGGTAAGAACAAATCACTGCATGCATCTTTCTTCAAACTGCAAGCTTTACTTGTTTTAATATGTAATGCATATTCCCCATTCAGAAAGAATGTGACTTGATTTGTATTTTACTGTCATCTTTAGGTAGCAGCTATCTAATTCATATTGCACATACCTGCTATGTTTAATTCTTTCAATAGGCGAAGACAATGAAACCATGCATCTTGTATTCACTGGAGTTTAGCTTGTATTCACTGGAGTTTAGAAGGATGAGGGGAGATCTTATAGAAACAAGGAATTCCATAACTTCACAACTCTCTGGGTGAAAAAGTTTTTTCTCACCTCAGTCTTAAATGACCTCCTCTTTATTCTAAGACTGCGGCCCCTGGTTCTGGACTCGCCCAACATTGGAAACATTTTTCCTGCATCTAGCTTGTCCAGTCCTTTTATAATTTTATATGTTTCTATAAGATTCCCCCTCATCCTTCTAAACTCTAGTGAATACAAGCCTAGTTTTTTCAATCTTTCCTCATATGACAGTCCCGCCATACCAGGGATCAATCTCGTGAACCTACGCTGCACTGCCTCAATCACAAGAATGTCCTTCCTCAAATTAGGAGACCAAAACTGTACACAATACTCCAGATGTGGTCTCACCAGAGCCCTATACAACTGCAGAAGAACCTCTTTACTCCTATACTGAAATCCTCTTGTTATGAACGCCAACATTCCATTAGCTTTCTTCACTGCCTGCTGTACCTGTAAGCCAACTTTCAATGACCGGTGTACAAGGATGCCCAGGTCTCGCTGCACATCCCCCTTACCTAACCTAACCCCATTGAGATAATAATCTGCCCCCTTGTTTTTGCCGCCGAAGTGAATAACCTCACATTTATCTATATTATACTGCATCTGCCACAAGGTAGCCATAATAATGCAAAAGCGGGAGTCCTGCGCTCAGTCTCGCTGATATATAAGAGTGGGCATCTGCCCACTCACTCAACCTGTCCAGGTCACCCTGCAACCTCCTAACATCCTCTTCACAGTTCACACTGCCACCCAGCTTTATGTCATCTGCAAACTTGCTAGTGTTGCTACTAATTCCCTCTTCCAAATCATTAATATATATGGTAAACAGTTAAGGCCCCAACACTGAGCCTTGTGGCACCCCACTCGCCACTGCCTGCCATTTTGAAAAGGACCCGTTCACTCCTACTCTTTGCTTCCGGTCTGCCAACCAATTTTCTATCCATGTCAACACCCTACCCCCAATAACATGTGCTCTAATTTTAGTCACCAGTCTCCCGTGCGGGACCTTATCAAAGGCTTTCTGAAAGTCTAGATACACTACATCCACTGGCACCCCTTCATCCATTTTACTTGTCGCATCCTCAAAAAATTCCATAAGATTAGTCAAGCATGATTTCCCTTTCATAAATCCATGTTGACTAGGACTAATCCTTTTACTGCTCTCCAAATGCCCCATTTTACTTCGGAGTCACGTGAGTGACTACGTGTAGACCCCGCCAGCACGCATGCGCGACATAACGTCTCACGCTGTGCAACAGCGACGGGCGGGGGAAGAGCTCTCCCGCGGCAAAGTATAAAACGGGACCTGCAGGTAGGTTAATCTTATTCTGAGGTCGTTTATTTCGAAATTCTGAGGTCGTTTATTACCTTGCTGTGTTCTGTATTTCAGCAAACATGGACAAGGGAAGGAAAATAAAGAAAGTCGCGTCCCGTATGACTGTGGTGGACGAGGAAGGTTCCGGCAGTGGGGAGCAACCGACGGCACCGGGACCGCATTCCCTGCAGTCGACAGTCACCGACTCTGACACTGCTCAGCCAAGCCCAATGCCGCAAGCTGCTCAGCTCGAACCAATGCAGCGGGTTGGAGGCAAGGCGAAGCAGAAGTCGGTCCGGCCGATAGACTCGGACGAGTCCGGTCAGGAGGACGCGCTGCCCGAGAGCAGCAAAGGTGACTGTCTATCCCGCATGGAGCGGTTGATGGAGCAAATACTCCAGCGAGACTTACTCCGGGAGATGGAGCAAGCTCGCCACGGGAGTGCTCGCACATCCACAATAGCACCGTATTCGGCGCTGTCCATCGCATCTCCATCGACAGAGGGGAGTGTTGGGGGGCAGGGCTGGGCTGGCCTGGAAGAGGGGTTCGTGGCTGAAGATACCAGCAGTGTGATGGGGGTGCAGGACCAGGAAGAGTTGCTGGGAGTGGTCAACAAGTTTGCGGTACCACTGCAAGCGGGATAACCGTTACAGGCCAAACTAGTGGCCAGTATAGACTACCTGTCCTTCCACCCTCTGCAGGAACAGGTAGTCAATGAAACTAAAGGCAAATATATACCTCCGGAGAACTGCATCTCGCTAAATGTACCCGCCGTCAACAGCCAAATCTGGGGGTACATTGGGCTGGGCATAAGGGCCCAGGAAGTGAAGCTTCAGAAGATATTAAAACTTCTGACTTCAGCCATAACATCCTACGCTCGTTCCGTTGACGGGGTCGAAATGACGGATAACCAGCAGGACACACTGGCCCTACTGTGTAATACACAGTATGAAATAAACTGCCTGCGGAAGAACGCCATCAAACCTGCCCTCAACCCCAAATTCGCAGGGTTGTGCAAAACTGCAACTGCACAGTCACAGATACTGCTGTTTGGAAAAGACTAGTCCAAGCAAATAAAAGAACTGGACGAAGAGTCTAAAGCGGTTGGGCTTATGAGGGCAGCTGCAGGAACGAGCAAAACTACGCACCCCAGGCGGCAGCACCCCTATGCACCCACCAGCAGGCATCAACACCAGGGTGCTGGTGAAAGCATGAGGGCCGCACATCAACCACGAAGGTCTTTTTTAGGCCAAGCCCCAGAGCGGCCCTCATGGAAGATGCGCCAACCCCACTCCGGCGCCTCGAACAGTGAAGAAACAGAGGCCGACGAAATGAACATACCACCGGTAACCATGGAGGTAGGTGGGTCTGGTTCCTTCCAGAACATAAAAGGTGTAGGTCCTGTACTAACAGGGGGAAGGTTACACTTGTTTTGGGAAGCATGGAGGACTATTACATTTGACAAATATATGCTACAAAGTATTCAGGGATACAAAATTGATTTCATCCAAAAAAGTATGCCACCAGTTCAACATGTACCTGACAGGGAGTTTGTACTCTCACAACGGGAAACATTCAAAGGACATGCAGAACTGGAGAGGTTACGTGCTAAAGGAGTTATAGAGAGAACGGAGCATGACTCTCTGGAATTTGTATCGAGCATTTTTACAAAAACTAAGAAAGATGGTGGATGTCGCATCATCATTGACTTAACTAGACTGAATACTTTTGTTAAGTATATACATTTCAAAATGGAAACATTTGTTACTGCCAAACAATTAGTTCCCGAAGGATACTTCATGCCATGTATCGATTTAAAAGATGCATAAAAGGCCTGTATCATGAGTCTGCGGTCATTGGCGGCGAAACGGGAAGAATCTGCCGCCATAGACCGCGCACTCGTGAGAACGTACAATTCCGGGGCCGTGCGGCGGTGTTCCCAACACCGCACGGTGCTAACATAAAACCGACAATGTTGAAAACAATAATCTTATTCAGTACCCATTCATAAGGATCATTGTAGATACCTAAAATTTAACTGGATGGGGCAACTATGGCAGTATAAAGCGTTGCCTAATGGGTTAACATCAGCCCCAAGACTATTTACCAAGATATTGAAACCAGCCTTGGCAATACTAAGGAAACAAAAACATATTGTTATGGCATAACTTGATGATATTTTGATTATGGGGAAAACCCTGGAATTAGCTAAATCAGCGGTTTTAGCTACCAAACATCTGTTTGAAACACTGGGGTTTATCATACATACATCTAAGTTGACACCATCCACAACTATGGACTATCTGGGATTCATAATTAACTCTGTCCACATGTCTGTAACATTGCCAAAGGACAAAGCAGCAGATTTGGTGGAAGCCTGCAACAAATTGATTGTTACTAATCAACCATCTATTCGACAGGTGGCAAAAGTGATTGGGAAACTAGTAGCAGCATTTCCAGCTACTCAGTTTGGACCTTTGCATTACCAAAATTTACAAAGGGCAAAGGTGCAAGCGCTAAAACAACATGAAGGTCATTTTGATCGACATATGCAATTACCAGCCAAAGCAATTTCGAAGTTACAATGGTGGAGAGAAAACATTTGGCATAGTTCCAGCCCCATCGTTATCAGTAACCCATCATTCACATTACAAACGGATGCCAGTGCTCAGGGCTGGGGAGCAACTAACACTATATCTAGTACTGGTGGTAGATGGAACATACAAGAATCATCACTACTACAGACACTGGGTACAAATTACTTAGAAATGTTGGGTGCGTTTTATGGGCTAAAAGCTTACTGTTCAGCTATGCACCATTTGCATGTCTGCCTACAAATTGACAATACCACAGTGGTGGCTTATATTAATCATATGGGTGGAATAAAATCGATATCTTGTGACGATCTGGTCAGCACAATCTGGCAATGGTGTGTCGACAGACATATTTGGCTATCAGCAACTTACCTACCAGGTAAGCTCAATACAGTGGCAGACACCAGGTCACGAAAATTTAATGACAACACCGAATGGATGTTGAACCACAAAGTATTTGCTGATAGTACAATGTGGTATGGTACACCTGATATCGATCTCTTTGCATCCAGACTGAATCACCAGTTACCAACATATGTCGCTTGGGAACCAGACCCTGAGGCAGCAGCGATGGACGCTTTTTCGCTGAATTGGGGAAAATTGTTTTTCTATGCCTTCCCCCCCTTCTGCCTCATCAGTCGGGTCCTACGCAAAATACAAATGGACTCAGCTTCAGGTATTTTGGAAGTGCCCGATTGTCATACACAGCCATGATTCCCTGTGGTCCTCGACATGGTCTCTGAACCACTCATGCCCATTCCCAAAAGACCAGATCTCTTGGTCCATCCTGTTACGGGCGAAAGTCATCCGTGCCATGACAGGATAAATCTGTTGGCTTGAAGAATTTGAATAGACCTCTGTTGGATCTGGGATTATCGGACAGGACCATGAACATGATCACGGCGGCCTCCCGAGAATCGACTAAGAAGCAGTACCTCTCCAGCATTCGGAAGTGGGAAACGTACTGCTCAAGGACTGGGGTAGCATACAAATCAGCTACAATTACCAATGTCCTGGAGTTCCTATCCAGCCTTCACTTTGAACTTCTTCTTCTTTTCGTGTCTTTGAAGCTGGTTGGCTATGACAGTTTCCCATTCCTTTACAATTGACTGCGTTACAGCACAATTAACAGTGCTAGGAGTGCTCTGTCAGCATATTAATGGTAGGCACCGGGACAGCAGTCCATGGGATCCCACCCTCTAGTTGCCAAACTAATGAGGGGTATCTACAACACCAATCCCCCCAGACCAAGGTACACCCAGATCTGGGACGTCAGTGTTGTACTGACATTGCTAAGGGGTTGGTCACCAGCAATGTCCCTGTCCCTGGAACAACTCACACTAAAAACAGTAATGCTGATGGCTTTGGTCTCAGCAACTAGAGGGTGGGATCCCGTGGACTGCTGTCCCGGTGCCTGCCATTAATACGCTGACAGAGCACTCCTATACAAATTAAGATTGGACAATATGAAAACATCAACTGACAAGATAACCTTCCGGATTTTGGAGTTGGTCAAACAGAATAGACCGGGAACTTCGGGACTGAGTTTGGAATTCCGGGCATACCCACCTGACCCCCGTTTGTGTGTCATGACACATCTACTGCTTTATCTTAGGAAAACAAAAGCCTTAAGAGGAAGCGAAATGGCATTATGGGTTAGTTTCAAACAGCCTCATGGACGGGTGACAGTACAGACCATCTCAAGATGGCTCAGACTGGTTCTGGGGGCTGCTGGGTGGATACTGACATTTTTAAATCTCACTCCACCACGGCAGCAGCAATATCGGTGGCCAGAAATATGGAGGTACCAATGGACCATATCCTGGCGACAGCAGGATGGTCTACGGAAAAGACTTTCCAAATATGTTATAATAAGCCGATCGCCAAACCTGCAGTGTTTGCAGAAAGAATTTTAAGTTCTGCAATATAATTTAGCCCAAGGGAGCATTATTTTCTTTGTTAAAAAATAAATCGTTATTGTTTTTAAAAATTGATTCATGTTTAATTACGATGACATACTTCCTCCCTTGGGTGACTTCGGCAGTGTGTGAGGCATGGATTTGTTCCACGGCATGAAATCACACATCTTTAAAATCTTCACGTAGTCACTCACGTAACTCCGAAGTAAAATAGTAAGATTAAATGAGAACTTACCAGTTTGAGGATTGATCTTTATTTTATGAGGAAGTACGTCGAGGGATTACGTGCCCTTCACGCCCACCCTCTTACAAAGGTCAACTGGTATCCTAGTTCTTCTTATCTACTATGTTTATTTCATTACTATTATTGTGATTCCACACCGCTGCTTTGAAGAATGCGCGCATGCGTGCTGGCGGGGTCTTCACGTAATCCCTCGACGTAACTCCTCATAAAATAAAGATCAAACCTCAAACTGGTAAGTTCTCGTTTAATCTTACTATTATTACCTCTTTAATAATTGACTCCAGCATCTTTCCCACCACCGAAGTCAGGCTAACTGGTCTGTAATTCCCCGTTTTCTCTCTCGCTCCTTTCTGGAAAAGTGGGATAACATTAGCTATCCTCCAATCCACAGGAACTGATCCTGAATCTATTGAACTTTGGAAAATGATCACCAATGCGTCCACTATTTCTAGAGCCACCCCCTGAGGACCCTGGGATGCAGACCATCAGGTCCAGGGGATTTATCATCCTTCAGTCCCATTAGCCTACCCAATACTATTTCTCGCCTAATGAAAAATTCTTTCAGTTCCTCTACCCCCTTAGAGAGCTAGCTCTCTCTACTTTCATTGCATAGGCCTTGATGAGCGACTTGAATTCTAGAAATGTAACATTAGTGTATAGTCAAATGCTGTTCATTTTAGGTTATTGATTGTGACATGAAAACAGCATGAAAGAGAAAGGTGCAAGTACCTTTTGGCTTTTTTCAATCTTGCACATAACATATGGTACAAGAATATTACCAGGAATTTTCAGTGCCATGTTAAATCATGATATGTGTATTAATATCCTCAAAGGTACACAAAAATGCGGGAGAAACTCAGCGGGTGCAGCAGCATCTATGGAGCAAAGGAAATAGGCAACGTCTCGGGCCAAAACCCTTCTTCAGACTGATGGGGGGTGGGGAGAAGAAAGGAAAAAGGCGGAGGAGGAGCCCGAGGACCGAGGGATGGGAGGAGGAGCCAGAGGGCTGAGGAGGGGGAGGAGACAGCAAGGGCTAGCAAAATTGGGAGAATTCAATGTTCATGTCACCAGGATGCAAACTACCCAAGCGGAATATGAGGTGCATTTCCTCCAATTTCCGGTGTTGCTCGCTCTGGCCATGGAGGAGACCGAGGACAGAAAGGTCGGATACGGAATGGGAGGAGGAGTTGAAGTGGTAAGCCACCGGGAGGTCAGGTTGGTTATTGCGGACCGAGCGGAGGTATTCGGCGAAACGATCGCCAAGCCTCCGCTTGGTCTCACCGATGTAGATCAGCTGACATCTAGAGCAGCGGATACAATAGATGAGGTTGGAGGAGATGCAGGTGAACCTCTGTCGCACCTGGAACGACTGCTTGGGTCCTTGAATGGAGTCGAGGGGGGAGGTGAAGGGACAAGTGTTGCTTTGAGCGGCTTATTAAGCAGCACATGGTCTCTAAACTCCCCTCCAGTTTTGACCCGTTCCAGTTTGCTTATCGCCCGAACCGCTCCACAGAGGATGCAATCTCCTCTGCAGTCCACCTGAGCCTACAACACCTGGAGGAGAAGAATACCCAAGTGCGGATGCTGTTTGTTGATTTCAGCTCAGCATTTAACACGATAATCCCCCAGCATCTGGTGAGCAAACTGGCACCCCTAGGTTTCAATACCATACTATGCAACTGGATCCTGGATTTCCTTTCCGAAAGACCCCAGTCTGTGCGGGTGGGGAAGAACACCTCCTCTGTCATCAAACTGAGCACAGGCTCCCCTCAGGGCTGTGTCCTGAGTCCGCTGCTCTTTACATTGATGACTCATGACTGTGTCGCCAGGTCCACCACTAACCATATCATCAAATACGCGGATGACACAACAGTAGTGGGCCTCATCCGCAATAACGACGACCAGGCATATAGAGAGGAGGTGGAACAGCTGGTGAGCTGGTGCAGCAGGAACAACCTTCTCCTAAATGGCAACAAAACCAAGGAGATTGTAGTCGATTTCAGAAGGAAAATTCAGCCCAGTCACACTCCACTTTGCATCAACAACTCAGCAGTGGAGCAGGTGAAAAGCATCAAGTACCTGGGGGTGCATATAACGGACACCTTAAACTGGTCCACAAACATTACATCTCTTGCAAAACGGGCACATCAGCGGTTGTACTTCCTCCGCAGGTTGAGAAGTTTACACCTCCACCCTCCCATCCTCGCCACTTTCTACAGAAGCACAATTGAGTCGGTCATGACCGGCTGTATCTCTACGTGGTGCGGCAGCTGTACAGCTGCAGACTGGAAGTGCCTTCAGAGAGTGGTGAGGACAGCGGAAAAAATCATTGGGACTTCTCTTCCTTCCATCATGGACATGGGGTACAAGCGCTGTCTGAGTAGAGCTAAGGGCATTACCAAAGCCCCCACACACCCACAATTTGGACTGTTTATACTGCTTAACTCTGGGAGGAGGTACCGCAGCATGAAGAGCGGGACAACAAGGTTCTGCAACAGCTTCATCCCCCAGGCCATAAGATTATTGAACAATCAATTAAACCGAGGCTAGAACTTTTTAAATATCGACACTTCTAAAAAAAATAACTGGAGAGTCAAATGCAACGAAATTTCGTTCTAGGTGCACTGTGTATAGGTGTATATCTGAATGACAATAAAGTTTTCATTCATTCATTCATTCATTCATTCATTCATTCATTCATTCATTCATTCATTCATCTCTTGCGGTTGCAAGGGAAAGTGCCCGGGGAGGGGGTGGTACGGGAGGGAAGGGAAGAATTGACAAGGGAGTTACGGAGGGAGCGGTCTTTGCGGAAGGCAGACATGGGGGGAGATGGGAAGATGTGGCGAGTGGTGGGGTCACGTTGGAGGTGGCGGAACTGACGGAGGATTACTTGTTGGGCGAAACTGACGGAGGATTACTTGTTGGGCGAAACTGACGGAGGATTACTTGTTGGGCGAAACTGATGGAGGATTGATTACTTGTTGGGCGAAACTGATGGAGGATTACTTGTTGGGCGAAACTGACGGATTGATTACTTGTTGGGCGAAACCGACGGAGGATTACTTGTTGGGCGAAACTGATGGAGGATTGATTACTTGTTGGGTGAAACTGATGGAGGATTGATTACTTGTTGGGTGAAACTGATGGAGGATTACTTGTTGGGCGAAACTGATGGAGGAATGATTACTTATGTAATAACCTCAATGTTGCTTCTTACTTTATAAGGTGAACATTTACAACAATAATGCCACTCTACTCATTATCCAGCTTGACGGTAAAATAAGCTGCAGGTCTTAATTTGTAACTTTTTAAATGAAAAATGGTATAACCTACTATTTTATTATCAATCTGAAATAGAAGTGGGAGGAAACAAAGCCTGGCAAGTTATAGGTGGATACAGGCAAGGAGGTTTTATTGGCGGAAGGGCGGATAAACACAAATAAAAAAGAGATAAGGCTGTCAGATAATGAGAGAAAATGAGTGAAATACAATGCAGAAGGAGGGATATAATGGGCCTATATTCACTGGAATTTAGACTGGGCTTATATTCACTGGAATTTCGACCATTCTATTCCTTCCTCCAGTTCTGGGGGGGTCCTGTGGCGCCAGCTAATACACGGGCCACTTATGGTCGAACCCTCGTCAGTAGGTACGAGGGCTGGCACGTGACGTCATGGGCTAGAGGGAGTGTCCTGCTACTTAAGGTTATCTCACCTCGAGACCTTAGCAGTCAACAGGTAGCTGAGCCCGAGAGAACAGCCTCGCTCAGCTACAGCAGCAATGATAATATAGTTAGCGCACCAACCTAACGTGTAGAACCTGAATACACGACTGCTTGAACCTGCCTGACGTCTGGCCTTATTCACCATGTTTGGTGCCGCTACAGGGGTAACTTTATCACGCAAAGGGTGATGGGTGTATGGAACGAGCTGCCAGAAGAGGTAGTTGAGACTGGGACTATCCCAACATTTAAGAAACAGTTAGACAGGTACATGGATAGGACTGGTTTGGAGGGATATGGACCAAACGCAGGCAGGTGGGACTAATGTAGCTGGGACATGTTGGCTGGTCTGAGCAAGTTGGGCAGAAGGGCCTGTTTCCACACTGTATCACTCTATAATCTTTAGAAAATTAAATAGTTCATGTCCAGCATTCAGCTGAATCTGGACGACATTCAGCGTAGACTAAACAGTGGCAAGTAACATTCATACACAGAAGAATCAAAGATCAGCTCCAAAAATGGAGAATCGAACCGCATACAGATGATGTTCAATCGCATTAGCATTGCCAAGTCACACCAACATTCTGGGGTCGTCACTGGCCAGAACTCAACTAGATCAAACTCAATTACTGTGGCTACAAGAGCTGGTCAGGGATTGTAGTAACCCATCTACTCATCTCCCAACGTTTTCAACCAGATGCAAGGCAGGAGCTTGATAGGATTCTATCCATTTGCATCAATTAATGCATCTCCAACAGCATTCCCATAGTTGAGATCATTATTCAAAGCAGCTCACCTGTTTTGCATTCCACTGAAACAAGATAGATATTCTTTCCCCACACCTCCATTGTGCTAGGACTAGCTTTTATAACTCACTTGCCGGTCAAGAAGTCAACAGGACATTATCACATGTACTACGAGGCAGGTGCTCTCTCTGTAATGAGATGATGAAGGGAGCCAAGAGGCCATCTCCACTTAAAAACTGATCTCTGCAGCAATGATGCCTTTCGAAGTTCACTCTAGTGCACAAGTATGTAGGTAAAGTGTGGCACCCAGGGAAGACTTTGTTCTTAAAAGCAAATAGCATGGAGGAATAATTTGTAAGAACCAATAAACAATTGGGAAAATACCACAGCTGAGAAAGGTGGGTATAGGATCAGGAACATTCAGGAGTTAATATACAAAACCAAAGTATCAAATACAATGGAAGCAGAGGATCATTGGGATTATTTCTACCGCAAAAACTGAAGCCAGAGGGAGAAGAGCCATCTTGCTGGAAGTAATAGTCTGCGCTTTAACAAGAAAAAGGTTTTAAAAACCGGTGGGAAGAGTTGCAGTTTTTCAGTATTGCTGATTGTGGAGGCAGAACATAAGTGTGAAGCAGGTGTCCGACAGGCTTGTCTGGAGGGGGAGGGGGAGAAAACAAAGCCTGCCAAGTGATCTAAAAGCATTTATTTCAAGAGAATTAGAATATAAAAACAGGGATGTAATGCTGTGGCTTTAGAAGGCACTGGTCAGACTTCATTTGGAGTATTGTGAGCAGTTTTGGGCCTAAATCTGCGGTGTGGGCTGGCTGTGCCGACATCCAGAGGTGGTTTACGTGAATGATCCCGGGGACGATTGGGTTAACGTATGAGCGTTTGACCACTCAAGACCTGTACTCACTGGAGTTTGGAAAGATGAGAGAGGACCTCATTGAAACTTACAGAATAATGATAGGCCTGGATAAGGTGGATGTGGAGAGGATGTTTCCACTAGTGTGATGGTCTCGGACCACAGGGCACAGCCTCGGAATATAAGGACTTACCTATAGAAAGATAAGGATGAATTTCTTCAGTGAGAGAGTGGTGAATCTGTGGAATTCATTGCCATAGGTGGCTGTGTAGGCCATGTCATTGTGTATACTTAAAGCAGAGATCGACATGTTCTTGATTAGGAAGGGTGTCAAAGGTTATGGGAGAAAGTAGGAAAATGGGGTCGAGAAGGAAAAATAGATGAGCCATGATTAAATGGCGGAGTAGACTCACTGGGGCGAATGGTTAAATAAACTCGATTGACTTGTGAACTTGTAAATGCATTTTAAATCGATTACTCAGGAAGGATACAAGTCACATTTACCACTCTGACGGTGACACAAAAACATCTAGGCTTTGCAAGTAAGGCAATTTGTAATGGGATTATTCGTTTAATGAAAGCAAAAGTGTTTTGCATACTTCTGGCAGGAGTATTTTGTGGTATTATCAGATGCTTGTAATCATGGGAAATATTAATGCAGTTTGTCACCCATGTTTACATGCAATTCTACAGTAGTTTTTAATGTCCAATGTTCCAATGACAGTCTAGGGTTGTCTACGACTTGTGTATGAGTCCTGTCATTGGTTGGAATGACCAGTACCTAAAACCAAGCATTCCACATCACCTCATCAGTGGAATCAATGCTACACTGCACGGTGTGCCACCTTAGCAACGGAGCAGGAACAGTAACCCAGCTCTCACCTCTAGAATTGCATGTAAACTAAATGGTACAATTATATGGGGGATGTTGGGACAGAGACCGCTGCAGATGTACAAAGGCAATTTTTAACAATTGCAGAACAAGTTGGTTGAGTAGTCAGTTTAAAAAAGGAACACCGAACCTTTGGAACAGTGAAGCAAAGTATAAAAGCAAGGTATGCTACATTTTTACAAATCTCTTCTGCACAAGTCTGCTCGAGTGCATTAAACAGCAAGAATGGTATCAAGATGAAAGGTTTCACTTACATGAAAAATCCAAAGAAAGTGGGATTGTCGTGCTTAGAGAAGGTTAAAAGGAGTGTTCATAGATCAGTCAGGTACATACGGTTCTTGCCAAAGGCATAAAGGTTTCCAACCAAGGGATACTGATTTACTGAAAAAGAATCAAGGCAATACTTTTGATCTATTACGTGAAATAGCCAGGCATGTGTAAAGTATGCCTGGGAATCGCGAGACAATCCATTAATAACTTTGCTTGCCAAATTATAATTCATTCTTCATTACAGAAACTAAACAAGCATATGGCAAATTTGTTGTGCCTCAGCATTCCGTCCCTCCCTCCTGAATATAAAATTATATTCTGTTCCATAAATACTTTTCTATACCTCAATTAGATGATCTGCACAACATCCCTCTTCAAAGCTAAAAGCATAATCAATTCAGTTCCTCAAATATTTTTCTTGACATTCAATTAGACAATGACAGAGCAGTACACAGGCCGTCCCAGAGTAACAAATGCCCCACTTACGAGAAACCCATACATGCAGAAAAGCTCCAATATTAAATTCAAAAGTCCGATGTACATACAGTGGCTTGCAAAAGTATTCATACCGCTTGAACTTTTCCACATTTTGTCACGTTACAACGACAAACGCGAATGTATTTTATTGGGATTTTATGTGATAGACCAACACAAAGTGGTGCATAATTGTGAAGTGGAAGGAAAATGATACATGGTTTTGAAATTTTTTTACAAATAAAAACTTAAAAGTGTGGTGTGCAAAAGTATTCAGCCCCACTGAGTCAATACTTTGTAGAACCACCTTTCGCTGCAATTACAGCTGCAAGTCTTTTGGGGTATGTCTCTACCAGCTTTGCACATCTAGAGACTGAAATTTTTGCCCATTCTTTGCAAAATAGCTCAAGCTCAGTCAGATTGGAGGGAGAGCGCCTGTGAACAGCAATTTTCAAGTCTTGCCAGAGATTCTCAATTGGATTTAGGTCTGGACTTTGACTGGGCCATTCTAACACATGAATATGCTTTGATCTAAACCATTCCATTGTAGCTCTGGCTGTATGTTTAGGGTCGTTGTCCTGCTGGCAGGTGAACCTCCGCCCCAGTCTCAAGTCTTTTGCAGACTCTAACAGGTTTTCTTCCAAGATTGCCCTGTATTCGGCTCCATCCATCTTCCCATCAACTCAGACTAGCTTCCCTGTCCCTGCTGAAGAAAAGCATCCCCACAGAATGATGCTGCCACCACCATGTTTCACAGTGGGGATGATGTGTTCAGGGTGATGTGCAGTGTTAGTTTTCTGCCACACATAACGTTTTGCATTTAGGCCCAAAACTTCAATTTTGGTCTCATCTGACCAGAGCACCTTCCTCCACATGTTTGCTGTGTCGCCCACATGGCTTGTGGCAAACTGAAAATGGGACTTCTTATGGCTTTTTTTCAACAATGGCTTTCTTCTTGCCACTCTTCCATAAAGGCCCGATTTGTGGAGTGCACGACTAATAGTTGTCCTGTGGACAGATTCTCAACCTGAGCTGTGGATCTCTGCAGCTCCTCCAGAGTTACCATGGGCCTCTTGGCTGCTTCTCTGATCAATGCTCTCCTTGCCCGGCCTGTCAGTTTAGGTGGACGGCCATGTCTTGGTAGGTTTGCAGTTGTGCCATACTCTTTCCATTTTTGGTTGATGGATTGAACAGTGCTCCGTGAGATGTTCAAAGCTTGGGATATTTTTTTATAACCTTACCCTGCTTTAAACTTCTCCACAACTTTATCCCTGACCTGTCTGGTGTGTTCCTTGGGCTTCATGATGCTGTTTGTTCACTAATGTTCTCTAACAAACCTCTGAGGCCTTCACAGAACAGCTGTATTTATACTGAGATTAGATTACACACAAGTGGACTCTATTTACTAATTAGATGACTTCTGAAGGCAATTGGTTGCACTGGATTTTATTTAGGGGTATCAGAGTAAAGGGGGCTGAATACGTTTGCACGCCACACTTTTCAGTTTTTTATTTGTAAAAATATTTGAAAACCATGTATCATTTTCCTTCCACTTCACAATTATGCGCCACTTTGTGTTGGTCTATCACATAAAATCCCAATAAAATACATTTACGTTTGTGGTTGTAAAGTGACAAAATGTGGAAAAGTTCAAGGGGTATGAATACTTTTGCAAGCCACTGTACATAAGTTCATTTCTAGGAACGTCAGAACTAGTTTTGTCTCTTTTAACAATTGTTTCTTCTTGTCAGCATTATGTGTTTTTTAATGCAATTCATTACAAAATGGTAAACAGTGATTTTTGTCTATTTTCTGACATGTACAAGAATCAACATCTGTAGAAATGGAATCCATTTGTTAGTCAGGGAAGGCCTGTGCTCAGATTAATTTATGCACATTTGCTCCGAATCCCTCATTAACCCTCCCACCAAAATTCCTATCTAACATGGCAGTGAAAGTACCAACTGACCCATAGCATCCTAAAAGCCTTTTGGGGAGAGCGCTCCAGGTTTCCACTGTGTTGTGTGAATCAGACGTCTTGCCAGTTTCAAGGAATCGTAAAGTTGGTGACATAGAAGATGGTGTCCGTGCCGGCTGGAAAATAGCTGCCCAAATTCCAGAACTTGATCCGTAGCCTTTCAGGCAGGCGCACTGTTCATCGTCTTCCAAAATTCTGTAGGTTGCAGAATGGTTCACACAAATTGGAAGAGAGCAAATGACACCTCACTATTTCTGGAGAGAGCGAGATAGAAAATGAGGAACTGCAGATCAGTTAGGCTGGCATCAGGATTAGGGAAATGCTAGACTGTGGACTTAAATTAAAGATATGGTAGCAGGAAACATAAAAACTAAATAATTTAGCAGATGCAGCGCACATTTACAACTAGCACACCAAAGATAAAACACACAGCAGGGCTCGAAATTAATGATTGCCCAGTTGCCAATGGCCACCTAAAGTCCCGCCGGGCAACCTAAAAGCCGTGTCATTTTGCCCGGCTTGATACTGCAGATACTGGTTTATACCGAAGATAGACACAAAAAAATTGTGTAACTCAGCGGGTCAGGCAGCATCTCTGGAGAAGAAGAATAAGTGATGTTTCGGGTCGAGACCCGTCTTCAGAAGGAGAAGGAAATACATTCAATTTTCCATTAGCCCTCCAGCTATTCATATTCCGGAGAACCAAAACTTGCACTCTGATAGCAGTAAATTTGATGCAGTATTTTTTGCAGTGTTATTATTGTGCCCATTGGCTCAAATAGGGAATCTGTGGCCGAATAATGGTGCTCGCAAGCGTTCCCTGCAGCCGATCGACACCGCAGAACTGCAGCCCGCAGATCCCGTCCCACGCACTGCACTGACGCAAGCCACTGTGATTTTTTAATATGCAAGCGAGCTACTGTGACATTTTTGTTTGTTTCAAATGCAGAAGCGAACGGAGATAGTTAGAAATAAAATAAATAAACGGTTAGGTGTAGGAAGGAACTGCAGATGCTGGTTTAAACAGAAGATAGCACAAAAAGCTGGAGTAACTCAGCAGGTCAGGCAGCATCTCTGGAAAAAGGAACTACAGATGCTGGTTTATACCAAAGATAGACACAATAAGCTGGAGAACTCAGCCAGTCAGGCAGCATTTCTGGAGAAAAGCAATAGGTGACGTTTCGGACCGAGACCCTCTTTCAGACTGAGAGTCAGGGGAAAGGGAAATTATATCTATAGATGGTGATAGAGAAATATAGAACAAATGAATGAAAGTTATACAACAAAGTAACGATGATCAAGGAAAGGTGGAGCCTGCAATGGTCCATGGTTTGAGAGAAGGAATGTGTGACCTTGCTTGTCGAGATCCTTCTTCTCCAGAGATGCTATCTGTCCCACTGAGATACTCCAGCATTTTGTGTCTATCTTCAGTGTAAACCAGCATCTGCAGTTCCTTCCTACATACATGGTCCATTGTTGGCAGCGAAAATAGACACAAAATGCTGGAATAAATCAGCGGGACAAGCAGCATCTCTGAAGAGAAGGAATTGGTCCTCCATCCTATTCTCCGACTAGTTTTACTGTCCTCCTGATTAATTTTAATCTTTGCATACATCGTTGTCACCTTCCCCTCAGCCAACAATGAACACAAAACGCTGGAGTTACTCAGCGAGACAGGCAGCATCTTTGGAGGGTCTGAAGAAAGGTCGCGACCTGAAACGTCATTCATTCCTCTCCTATCTATCTAGGGTGGGGGTGGTGTGTAGGAAGGAACTGCGAATGCTGGTTTAAACCGAAGATAGACACCAAATGCTGGAAAATTCAGCAGGACAGGCAGTATCTCCGGAGGGAAGGAATGGGTGACGTTTCGGGTCGAGATTCTTCTTCAGACTGAGAGTCAGGGGAAAGGGAGACAGAGATATGGAATGTTAAGATGTGAGAACACAGATCAAAGGGGACTATGGTCAAGGAAGGTTCATTGTTAGTGGAGGGGAAGCTGACAACGAGGCAAACAATCAGTAAAATGTTTTAATCAGTGAAACTAATCGGAGAACTAGGAGGGGTGAGGCGGAGCGAGGGGGAAACAATGTTTACTTGAAGTTAAATAAATCAATATTCATACCGCTGAATAGATACAAAAAGCTGCAGTAACTCAGCGGGTTCGGCAGCATCTCTGGAGAAAAGGAATAGTGGACATTTCGGGTCAAGATCCTTCTTCATTCATACCACTGGGCTGTAAGCTGCCCAAGCGAAATATGATCTGCTGCTCCTCCAATTTACCTTGGGCTTCACTCTGGCAGTGGAGAGTGGACGGAGAGAGAGGGGATGCAAGGGTTACTTGAAGGTAGATAAATCAATGTTCATACTTTAGTTTAGTATTTAGTTTAGAGATACAGCACGGAAACAGTCCCTTCGGCCCACCGAGTCCGCGCCGACCAGTGATCCCAACCAACACATACCGCTGGGTTGTAGGTTGCCCAAGCGAAATATGACGTGCTGTTTCTCCAATATACGTTGGGCTTCACGCTGACAGTGGAGGGTGGACGGCGAGATAGGGGATGCAAGGGTGAAATCTGAAGAAGGATCTCGACCCGAAACGTCACCCATTCCTTCCCTCCAGAGATGCTGCCTGTCCTGCTGAGTTACTCCAACATTGTGTGTCTATGCTCGATGCGAGGGCTGCTAACGTGCAGTGAAGGGGGGAAATCGCGCCACATGGGCGCGGGGAGGTTTGTAGGCCGGCGCTCGCCGTAGGCCGCGGTTGCCGGGGCAACGGCTATAGTGCGGGGTGACAGAGGGTCGGAGTGAATGACAGGCTCCACACAGCAGCAGCGGCGGCTCCACCTCCTCGTCCACCCGCACCCCGCCCGTCCTCATAGCAGCCTCTGCGTGCCACTCCGCCAACGGCGATTACCGCTTTCAAAACAAACCCTCCCGCAGGCCGAGGCCGGGTGGAGAGAGGGAGGGAGGAAGGGGGAGGCCCCCCTCCGCCGTCTGAAACACCTGCACCGCTAGGCCCCTCACCTTCCTGTTGACTGGCGGAGGAGAGGAGACGGTGACGAGGAACACCAACTGCCTCACCCTTTGGCTGCGGAACTTGGCGGTGGACAGGGACGGCCAAGGCAGCGGGGCGATGATGCCGGTGTTGTCCGAGGAGCGCTGACCTTCCTTCCTCCCCACCTCCTCTACCCCTTCCCCTCTCTCTCTTGTACACCCCCTCCACCCCTTATCCTGGGACCCCTCCTCTCCATCCCGCACTGATCCCCATTCGCGCCTGTATTAAGTCCTCCCCATCTACCCCACCCCCCCATCTATTCATCCTGCACTGATCTCCCTATCCAGCTCACATTGATTCTCCTGCCACCCCCCATCCATCGTACACTGGTCCCGCAATTCATCCTGTACTGACCCCCCTTCCCAGCCATCCTGCACTGCTCTTCCCATTCATCCTGTACTAATCCCCCATCCATCCTGCACTGCTCTCCCGATCCATCCTGTACTGACTCTCCTCCATTTATCCTGCACCGATCCCCCCAGTCCATCCTGTCGTGATCTACCCATTCATCCTGTACTGAATTTCCCATTCATCCTGCACCGACCCCCCCATTCATCCTGTAGCGACCCCCCCATTCATCCTGTAGTGATCCCCCCCATCCATACTGTAGTGATCCACCCATTCATCCTGCACATCATTCAAAGGTGTATCAAACTGCATGACCTCAGACCTTCTACAGATTGTAAACACGTCCCTTCTCTCAGGTGTCTTCTCACAGGACCTGAAAACTGCTGTTATCAAGCCTCTCTTAAAAAAGAAGAACTTAGACACTTCACTACTGAACAATTACAGACCAATATCAAACCTCCCATTTCTCAGTAAAATCATTGGAAAAGCTGTTTTTAAGCAGCTGAACAATTTCATGTTAATGAACAGCTGTTTTGATGTCTTCCAGTCAGGATTTAGACCACATCACAACACCGAGACGGCTCTTGCTAATGTCTTCAATGACATTCACTTAAACACAGACAATGGCAAAATTTCAGTCTTAGTATTACTAGATCTCAGTGCTGCATTCGACACAGTCGATCACAACATATTACTAGACCGTCTGGAAAACTGGGTGGGACTTTAATGCACAGCATTAAAATGGTTTGAATCCTACTTGAAGGACAGGGACTACTTTGTGTCTATAGGTAATTACACATCTGAGCGTGCAAAAATTACACGTGGAGTTCCCCAGGGCTCCATTCTGGGGCCTGTTTAACATCTACATGCTTCCACTGGCTCAGATCATGAAAAACATCAAAATATGTTACCATAGTTACGCAGACAACACACAAATCTACATAACAATATCACCAGGAGACTATAGTCCAATACAAGCACTGAGTAGATGCATTGAGCAAATCAACGATTGGATGAACCAGAATTTTCTCCAATTAAACAAAGAAAAAACTGAAATAATTGTTTTTGGAGTCAAGGAAGAACGATTAAAAGTTAGCACCCAGCTTCAAATGGTAATGCTAAAAACAACAAACCAAGCCAGAAACTTAGTAGTCATGGACTCAGACCTGAACTTCAACAGCCACATAAAAACAGTCACAAAGTCACGACCTGAGGAATATATCAAGGATTATGGGGCTTATGTGTCAGCATGATTTGGAAAAACTTGTCCATGCATTTATCTTCAGCAGGCTCGACTACTGTAACAGTGTCTTTAAAGGTCTCCCTAAAAAGTCGATCATACAGCTGCAGTTAATTCAGAACGCTGCTGCTCGAGTCCTCACTAAGAACAAAAAAGTAGGTCACATTACTCCAGTTCTGAGGTCTTTACACTGGCTTCCTGTCTGTCAAAGAATTGATTTCAAAATACTACTGTTGGTTTACAAAGCACTGAATGGTTTAGGGCCAAAATACATTTCTGATCTTCTGCTTAGCTACGAACCACCCAGACCTCTCAGATCGTCTGGAACAGGTCTGCTCTGTGTCCCCAGAGTCAGAACTAAACATGGAGAGGCAGCATTTAGTTTTTATGCACCACATATCTGGAACAAACTCCCAGAAACTGCAGGTCTGCTGCAACTCTCAGCTCTTTTAAATCTAGACTGAAGACTTTTCTGTTTGCCGCTGCCTTTCAGTAAACAATACCATTTATTAATTACCTATACTGCACTGTAACTTCTATTCCTGGTTTTATTCTATTTAAATATTTTATTTGATTGCTTTTAATTTTGTAATT
>JAXLNO010003202.1:0-45237 GCA_038087875.1 Malacoraja senta
ACTCCAATTTAGTGAACAAACTTTTCTGTACAGCTTTTGCTAATCACTTTTCTTCATGTCAAATCGGATTATGCACGGTCTGTGGATTGACACTGTAATTAAAAACCTTTTGTACTGTCATAAAACCATTTTCATCTTTATTAATTAATCTTCAACAATTTTCTAATCTCAGTTATATCAAAGATACATTATAAAGCATGTATTTAAATTCTAAAATATTATCTGCTTGCTCTGGTTCAAGGTAGAACAGAACTTTCTTCACACAGTGGGCTGTAAATCTTGGGAAACTCCTGCTCCAACAGACTGTGAAGGTTATTACTGTGAAGTTAATTCATGACTATTATAGTTGTATCCTGAAGTGGAGAAAGGGGAATTAGAGACAGGGAAAAGGCGTGGAGTGGAGGTGTGTGGTATGTGTCAGTCTTTCCAAACAGCAGACCATAGTCATAAGAATCATAGTCAAAGGTAGTCCCAGCCTCAACTACCTCTTATGGCAGCTTGTTCCATACATCCACCACCTTTTGTGTGAAAAAGTTACCCCCCAGATTCCTTTTCAATTTATTCCCCTTCTCCTTAAACCTATGTCCTCTGGATCTCGATTCACCTACTTTTGGCAAGAGACTCTGTGCATCTATCCCATCTATTCCTCTCAAGCTTTTATACACCTCTCTATATGATCATTCCTCATCCTCCTGCGCTCCAAGGAATAGAGTCCCAGCCTACTCAACCTCTCCCTATAACTCAGACCCCCTAGTCCTGGCAACATCCTCGTAAATCTTCTCTGTACCCTATCCAGTTTTCCGATAACATGGTGCCCAGAACTGAGCACAAATACTCTAAATGCGGCCTCACCAACGTCTTATACAACTGCAACATGACCTTCCAATTTCTATACTCAATATTCTGACTGAAGGCCAATGTGCCAAAAGCCTTTTTGACCACCCTATCTACCTGCGACTCCACCTTCAAGGGACCATGCACCTGCACTCCTAGATCCCTCTGCTATACAACATTTCTCAGAGCCCTACCATTCAGTGTGTAGGTCCTGCCCATGTTAGACTTCTCAAAATGCAACATCTCACATTTCTATGTATTAAATTTCATTAGTGCCGTGACTCGGACAGTGTCATAGTCGGACAGCGTGAAAACAAGCCCATCGACCCAACTTGCCATTGCCGACCAACATGCCCCATCTACACTAGTCCCACCTGCTGCATTTGGCCTATATCACTCTAAACCGAATCCTATCCATGTACCCATCTAAATGCCTCTTAAACCTTGCTAGTACCTGCCTTAATTACCTCCTCTGGCAGCTTGTTCCATACACCCACCACCCTTTGTATAAGAAAGTTACCATTCAGATTCCTATTAAATCTTTCCCTTCTCACCTTAAACCTATGTCCTCCAGTAATTGATTCCCCTACATTGGGCAAAAGACAATCTATTCCTCTCATAATTTTGTACACCTCTATGTCCCTAGTGTGTAGGATAGAACTAGTGTATGGGTGATCGCTGGTCGGCACGGACTCGGTGATCTGAAGGGCCTGTTTCCATGCTATGATAATCAATGGGTTGAATGAGCAGAGTTGACCTCCAATGCATAGTGTTGGGCATTGAGATTCAGAACATGCTGATGCATGCATTGCAGTGGCTAGTTGTATCCCTTGACACATTAGCTAGTTGTCAGTGTGATCTGGCCCATTGTAATTTAACTACCAAGTGTAATACGATGGGACCTTTCAGGTGACTTTGAGAGAGAGTAGAACGAGAGATGACTAAACACGACAATTTATTTTTAAAGAGAAAGTTGCACTTTAGCCTGGAAACCTTCTTAAATCAAAATCTGAATTCAAATTCCCACTCATGCCGGTATATTAAACGTAGACTAATCTTGACCTTAAAATGTATTCACAGTGAAATCCAGTTTGTCATCTGAGTTTCTCTAATACGTACTTTATTTTATGGCTTCTAATCACGTGAGTCTCTGCACAGTGTGTGGGAGTTCTCTGACTGCACTAGAGAATAAAGGCAATTTTATATTCGAAAACTCTAGACATGAGGCGCAAGCAAAAATTTGCAGCATAACTTTCAAAAGGACAATATTAATTTAGTGAATTAATCATTTTCTAAAGAATTTAGCACAGACATAAGTTCATGTCATAGGAGCAGAATTGGGCCATTCGGCCCATCAACTCTACTCCGCCATTCAATCTTGGCTGATCTATCTTTCCCTCTCAACCCCATCCTTGCTGTTGTACTCTATGTTCCCAGTTATAATGTGCAAGATTCTATATGTTTAGAAGGATGAGGGGGAACTTCATTGAAACTTGTTGAATAGTGAAAGGCCTGGATAGAGTGGATGTGAAGAGGATGTTTCCACTCGTGGGAGAGTCTAGGGCCAGATGGCACTGCCTCAGAATAAAAGGACGTACCTTTAGAAAGGAGATGAGGAGGAATTTCTTTAGTCAGAGGGTGGTGAATCTGTGGAATTCATTGCCACAGACGGCCGTGGAGGCCAAGTCATTGGGTTCTTTTAAAGTGGAGACGAACAGGTTCATAAGTTTATGTTCATGAGAAATAGGAGCAGAATTAAGTCATTCGGCTTATCGAGTCTACTCCGCCATTCTGTCATGGCTGAGCTATATTTCCCTCTCAACCCCATTCTCCTGCCTTTTCCCCATAACCCCTGACACTCATACTATTCAAGAATTCGTCAGTCTCCTCCTTAAAAATATCCATTGATTTGGCCTCCATAGCTGTCTGTGGCAATGAATTCCACAGATTCACCACCCTCTGAATAAAGAAATTCCAACTCATCTCCTATCTAATGGTCCTTCCTTTTATTATTCTGAGGCTATGGCCTCTGGTCCTAGACTCTCCCACTAGTGGAAACATTCTCTCTACATCCACTCTATCCAGTCCTTTCACGACTTGGTAAGTTTCAATTAGGTCCCCCCTCATCCATCTAAACAACAGCGAGTATAGGCCCAGAGCCATCAAACGCTCATCATACATTAACCCAATCATTCCTGGGATCATTCTCGTAAACCTCCTCTAGACCATCTCCAACGCCAACACATTCTTCCTCAGACATGGGCCCAAAGCTGCTCGCAATACTGCAAATGTGGTCTGGCCAGTGCCTTATAAAGCCTCCACATTACATCCCTCAGCGTTAAAACCCGTCTTCTGTTCGTGTAAAGTTGAAGTGTCCCTCTATACCAAGTACTGGGGTAGGACAAAGGAGTTGAAGATCTTGCATCATTTGAAGATGCGTATTTAAGGCAAGATCAATGGGATTCGCTTTCAAATAATTGGCCGGAATGTTTAGTAAGGATGACGGATCCGTTTCCAAAAGACTTTCAATGAGAATATGAGGGTAGAGGAGACAGATGGTGATCACAGCACCAGAACTTGCTCAGAGCACAATCAAAACAAAATCAGAGCGTTAGAAAAGGGTAACTAATGGAAATTAGTATTCCGTGCCTTATGCTTCTCTTGTGGTACTTTCAATAACTGTTTTCAAAACGCAGTGCCTGAAATATAGCTGTTTAGTTTAGTTTAATTTATTATTGTCACATCTACTGAAGGTGGTGAAAAGCTTTTGTTTGTGTGCTATCCAGTCAAAGAAAAGGCTGTATAGGAATTCAGCAAGGAATTCAGAGGGAAGATTCTCCTGACTTCCAACAACAGGCCAGGACTTTATTCCTTGGACTTTAAGACTTTAGTCTTTAGAGATACAGCGCGGAAACAGGCACTTTGGCCCACTGAGTCCGTGCCGACCAGCGATCTCCCCGCATGCTGGCACTATCCTACACACTAGGGACAATATTTTACAATTTTTACCGAAGACAATTAAACTACAAACCTGTATGTTTTTGGAATGTGGGAGGAAACCGTAGCACCTGGAGAAAACCCACTCGGTCACAGGGAGAACTTACTAACTCTGTACAATCAGCACCCGTAGTCAGGATTGAACCCGGGTCTCTGGCGCTGTCAGGCACCAACTCTACCGCTGTGTCATTGTGCCGTCCACTTGAGAAATATATTTAACTTTTTTTTTGGAACATAAGGCGTTTGGGGTGATCTTGGGAGGAATGGATAGGGTGAATGCGCACAGTCCTTTGCCCAGGGTTGGGGAATTACAACCATAGGGAATAGATTTAAACTGATAAGGGAAAGACATTATGAAGAATCTGAGGGGCAACCTTTTCACACAGAGGGTGCTGGGTATATGGAATGAGCTGCCAGGAGATAGTTGAGGCAAGTACAATAATAACATGCAAAAGAAATTTGGACATGAACTGCAGAAATAAACCTGATCTAGATTACAATTGAATTGTTCGATTAATTCAACGATGCAGCCTGGACCCTTCAGCCCACTGATTCCACACAGACCCGCTCACACTAGTTCCATGTAATCCCACTTTCTCATCTTACGCACTAGGGGCTATTTACAGAGGCCACTCACTGTAAGTAATAAGCATTCTGTAATATTACTGTGCCTCACTTATATTGCACAGACCTCTGAGTTCAAATGCTATTAAAATGAAAATGAAATGAACAATAAAATTAATCCAATTACCAGGAGGGCATCAAAGTTCAGGTGCCGTGAGCAAGTATCTTCCTCGTATTTTCTTACCTCCTTCTCAAGGGTGAGATATTGTGATACAATTCTACGGTTGGTGACAGATGTCTGGAAACTTGGAACTTTTGCTGCTAATTAAGAACTTTAATTGTCATTCTGCTCGCTGTAATTAAAGGACCTTCAATCTGTGCCTGTTTGTGAAGGAATGACATATGGTTTCCTCCCACACTCCAAAGACGTACAGGTTTGTAGGTTAATTGGTTTGGAATAAATGTAAAAATTGTCCCTCGTGTGTGTAGGGTAGTGTTAATGTGTGGGGGTTGCTGGTTGGTGTGGACTTGGTGGGCTGAAGGGCCTGTTTCCACGCTGTATCTAAACTAAACTAAAAAACTATTATTTCTGCTTTCTCTGCTTCTCACTCTCTATCACACTCACTCTTTCTCTTCTCTCTCTCTTTTCTTTTCCTCTCTCACAGTATTCCCCTCCTCCCTCTCCTCTCCCCTCTCTCTCCCCTCTCCCCCCTCTCCCCCCTCTCCCCCTCTCTCCCCTCTCCTCCCCCTCTCCTCTCCCCCTCTCTTCTCCCCCTCTCTTCCCCCTCTCTCTGCCCCTCTCTCTCCCCCTCCCTCCCCTCTCTCCCCCCTCTCCCCTCCCTCTCTCTCCCCCTCCCTCTCCCCCTCTCTCCCCCCTCTCCACCCCTCTCTCTCTCCCCCTCTCTCTCCCCCTCTCTCTCCCCTCTCTCTCTCCCCTCTCTCTCCCCCCTCTCTCTCCCCCCCTCTCTCCCTCTCTCTCTCCCCCCTCTCCACTCCCCCCTCTCCACTCCCCCTCTCTCTCTCCCCCTCACTCTCCCCTCTCTCTCCCCCTCTCTCTCCCCCTCTCTCTCCCCCTCTCTCTCCCCCTCCCTCTCCCCCTCCCTCTCCCCCTCTCTCCCCCTCTCCTCTCCCCCTCTCTCTCCCCCTCTCTCCCACCTCTCCACCCCCCCTCTCTCTCCCCCTCTCTCTCCCCTCTCTCTCCCCCTCTCTCTCCCCTTCTCTCCCCCTCTCCTCTCCCCCTCTCTCCCCCCCTCTCTCCCCTCTCCTCTCCCCCTCTCTCTCCCCCTCCCTCTCTCCCTCTCTCCCCCTCTCCTCCCCCTCTCTCTCCCCCTCTCTCTCCCACTCTCTCTCCCCCTCTCTCTCCCCCTCTCTCTCCCCCTCTCTCTCCCCCTCTCTCCCCCCTCTCCTCTCCCCCTCTCCTCTCCCCCTCTCTCTCCCCCCTCTCTCCCCCTCTCTCTCCCCCTCTCCCCCCCCTCTCTCCCCTCTCCTCTCCCCCTCTCTCTCCCCCTCTCTCCCCCTCTCCTCCCCCTCTCTCTCCCCCTCTCTCTCCCCTCTCTCTCCCCCTCTCTCTCCCCCTCTCTCTCCCCCTCCCTCTCTCCTCTCTCCCCCTCTCTCTCCCCCTCTCCCCCCCCTCTCTCCCCTCTCTCCCCCTCTCTCTCCCCTCCCTCTCCCCCTCTCTCCCCCTCTCCTCTCCCCTCTCTCTCCCCCTCTCTCCCCTCTCTCCCCCTCTCCTCTCCCCCTCTCTCTCCCCCTCTCTCTCCCCTCTCTCTCCCCCTCTCTCTCCCTCTCTCTCCCTCTCTCTCCCTCTCTCCCCCTCTCTCCCCCTCTCTCCCCCTCTCTCTCCCCCTCTCTCCCCCTCTCTCCCCCTCTCTCCCCCTCTCTCCCCCCCTCTCTCCCCCTCTCTCCCCCTCTCTCCCCCTCTCCCCCCCTCTCTCTCCCCCCTCTCTCTCCCATTCCTTTCCCCCAACCTTCCTCTTTCTAATCCTTTCTAAGTCATAGTCACACAGCACGGAAAACGGCTCTTCGGCCCAACTTGCCCCTACTGACCAAGATGCCCCATCTACACTAGTCCCATCTGCCCGTATTTGGCCCATATCCCTCTAACACCTTTCCTATCCATGTACTTGTCCAAATACCTTTGAAATGTTGTTTAAATGTTGAGTACATGCTTCAACTACTTCTTAGAATAAACAGTCTGTCAACCAACTAAAGTAAATTCCATATGATATATTTCTGTGATCCAGAGTTGCCATAGTAACCCATTGTGCAAATTGCCACCGTTGGCATTTTTTGCCGCATAAGTGGACGGTATTGGATGGTAATTTGACTAAGCTGGTGTTTGGATATTTACAGTGTGCACTCGTTAAAGTAACACATTGGACTATCATTCACGTTGGATCACGGGGTGGCACTCGTGAGATTGGCATCCACCCATCGAAGCGCAATACTGCCCAGGTATAGAGTCATAGTCGTTCAGCATGGAAACGTGCTTGTCTAATTACTACCAAAGATTATTTCACACGTTCCTATTTTCAGAATAACATGCTTACATTTATGCCTGGCAAGCTTACACATCAGTTTTTAACGTTATCATGTAAGTTCAGTTTTGCTTAACAGAAAGAAAACTCCAATGATTGCCTGCAGCTTTTAGGTTATATGTTTAAATGAATCTGCCTTTGGGAAATATTCTTCCAATGATGGAGCATAGATGGGTAATTTTTCCTGTTTTATTCTCGACAGTTAGAACCTAGAACGTAGAACAGTACAGATAGATGTGCTGGAGTAACTCATTGGGTCAGGCGGCATCTCTGAAGAAAAAGGGGAGGTGACGTTTCGGGTCTAGACCCCACATCCATGTTCTCCAGAGATGCTGCCTGACCCGCTGAGTTACTCCAGCACTTTGTGTGTATCTTCAGTAGGAGCCAGCATCTGCAGTTCTTTGTTTCTACATAGAACAGTACAGCGCAGGAACGGGCCCTTCAACCCACACTGTTTGTGCCGAACATGATGCCAAGTTAAACTGATCTCATCTGCCTGTACATGATCCATATTCCTCTATTCCCCACACATCTATGTGCCTATCTAAAAGCCTCTTAAACGCCACTGGCTCCACCACCACCCTGGCAATGCGTTCCAGGTCCCGACCACTCTCTGTGTAAAATACTTGCCCCGCACAGCTCCATTAAACTCTCCCCCTCTCACCTTATACTTATGCCCTCTAGTGTTGGACATTTCCAACCTTGGAAAAAGGTTCATCATGTATTTTAGCTTAAGCACTGTGCAGACGGCAGTGGGCATTACAGCAGCGCAGCGTTAGAGTTGCTGCTTCATAGCGCCAGAGACCCGGGTTCGATCCTGACTGTGGGTGCTGTCTGTACGGATTTTGTACTTTCTCCATGTGACCATGTGGGCTTTCTCCGGGTGCTCCGGTTTCCCCCCACACTCTAAAGTTTGTGGGTTAATTGACTTCTGTAAAAAAAAATGGTCCCGAGTGTGTCGGATAGAATTAGTGTATGGGTGGTCTGCACAGACTTGATGGGAGAAGGGCCTGATTCAATGCTGTGTCTCTGAAACCAAAATCCTAGATGGAAGGGAAAACTTTATAATATTGTACGATGTGATTTACCCTCATTTATTCCAATTGGCAGCATGGTTGCATGCGGTGCCCGGCATATGTTTGATTTGCGCGCTGCTTCTCAAACCCGTAACCCTGGGGTAAAACACGAGGTAGGTGCCTGTCCGTGTATTGAACGGGAACAATGAGATATCATGGACTGCGGTGAGATGTAGCTGTGTTGTTGGAGGGAGTCAGCGGCCCACAAACAGTGCCTTCGTGCGTTGGTATGGTGACCGATACATCACAGCGGGCGGCCATTTCTCTTGTGGGTGGAAGAAAGGACCGAAACAGATGTTAATTTGAGTTGATCACTCCCTGGACATTGTGCGGAGATTGTGTTGAATTTTGCTTTCATGTTTTAGAAGCAATGTGCAAAAGAAAGGAAAAAAGACCCGCAATGCATTCCAGACAATTCTTTGTTCAGTTTAGCATGCAAACAGGACCCTCGGCCCACTGAGTCCACTCCGTCCATGTTATTCCAGTTCATGTTATTCAACTTCCTCATCCATTCACATACTAGGGGTAATTTTACAGAAGACAATCAGGGGCGGCAAAGTAGAGTTACTCCCCTACATTGCTGGAGACCTGGGTTCGATCCTGACTACGGGTGCTGTCTGTATGTAGTTTGTACATTCTCACTGCGGCCTGCGTGGGTTTTCTTTGGGATCTCCGGTTTCCTCCCACACTCCTAAGATGTACATGTTTGTAGGTTAATTGGCTTGGTGTAATTGTAAATTGTCCCTAGTGTCAGATAGTGTTAGTGTGTGGGGATCGCTGGCCGGCGCGGACTCGGTGGGCTAAATTGAATTAAACTAATTAACGTGCAAACCTGCATGTCTTTGGGATGTGGGATGAAACTAGAGTACCCGGCGGAAATCCACAGGGTGAACGTGCAAACTCCACACACAGTCAGCACCTGAGGCCAGGATCGAACCCAGGTCTCTGGCACCGTGAGGCAGCAGCTCTACCAGCTGCGCCACTGTGCCACCCTGTTGTCCTGGAGGCATTGAGGGAGTAACCCTCAGGGAACTGCTTCTGACTGGGTTTTAAAAAAAAATATCGCATTCTTTTGCTCAAGTAAATTGTTCCTTGCAGATTAATACACTTTAATCAATTTCTTCTTACACTTTGCAAAATCAAATCTCATGTGCACCCATTTAATGTACACTTCTACATGGATGTGCCACAAAGAGCAAGTTCCGAAGAGTCTGCACTGATAATTAGATAAACCCTACAATCAGGACTCAGATCTAATTATATTTTATGGAATGCTCCTTCAACAAGCTTTAAAGGTGGCCTCACGAAAGAGGTCTGTAAATTAACATACGTCACTAGGCTCCAGATCAGTCAGCATGCAGGAAGAGAGGTTCAATTAAGATGCTTCCAGTGCAGTGAAGGAGGTGTTAATTTAAAATAAAAGCATTAATGTCAAATTACAAATGGCAGGAGAAGACGAGGCAGAAGAATGTCTGCGATATTTTCATACTGTAATCATTTCACAGAATATGTCTGTAACGTTACCAAAGGCTAAAATCCATGAGGGATCTGCCCCATTTTATATAGTGAATGTAGTGAATACCACAACACTACTGCAGCACAACGTGGTTCCGCTTGTCTGTTTGTGACATTCAAGGCTTATTTTTACCCAGGTTACCTTCACCATGTCCCTCGAAATTGACCCATATCCATCTGAACCTTTCCTATCCATGTACCTGTTCAAGTGTCCTTTAAATGGTTATAGTACCTGCCTCAACTATCTCCTCTGGCAGCTTGTTCCATATTTAGCCCGTGATTATCAAATAACTTGGTACATTAGGGCGGCACAGTGGCACCGCTGCCTCACAGCGCCAGAGACCTGGGTTCGATCCTGAACTCGGGTACTGTTTGTGTGGGGCTGAGCTATAGAGAGAGGTTGGGCAGGCTGGGAATTAATTTGTTGAAGTGCATGAGGCTGAGGGGTGATCTTACAGAAGTGTATAAAATCTTGAGGGGTGTAGAGAGAGTGAGTGTACAGAGTCTTTTACCCAGGGCAGTGCAATCAAAAACCAGAGGCCATGGGTTTAGGTGGGAGGGGCAAGATTTAATAGGAATTTCCATCCAGTATTTCCCCGACTACATTGGTCTAACAGGTCGATAGTTCCCCATTTTCTCTCCCCCTCCTATCTTATAAGCATTTCACTTTTTACTGGTGTTAGTGTTTTTCTCTTCCTCCAAGATGGCGGTGTCAACAGATGGAAGGAAACATCGATGCCGGTGTGCGGGCCTGGGTCTCACTTCTCTCGCAGTTGCTCGGATATGCTCTGGGTCGGCTGCGGGAGATATCCCAGGGCACGGTGGCCGAGCGATGGGCGTTGGAGGCGAGGGACGATGTTCACGGGCCGATGCCAAGAAGGCTTTGGAGAGGCTCAGTTGGTGGAGTGGGCCGCTGGAGGCCCTGAAGCAGCCTGGGGCTGGATTAGATTAGATCAGACACCGCTCCGAGGCCGAGCGGTCGGAACGGACGCGGCCTGCAGCGACACGGAGCGGCGGAGTAGCAATGGCCATCAACGCATCGCCTGGCCAGGACGACCCTTGCAACTCCAACCCAGTGCCACCACTAGGACAATGGGCCTGTACAGCCAAGTTAAGTCTCTAACATTTAAAAATAATGCGGACTTGAAGGGTACAAGATGGCACCTAAAATGTGGCGCTTCCTAATCATAATTATCATCATAATCATAATTACTTTATTAACCAAGTATGTTTTGCAACGTACGAGGAATTCGATTTGCCAAACAGTCATACCAATAAAAAGCAACAAAACACACAAAAAACATTTTAACATAAACATCCACCACAGTGACTCCCCCACATTCCTCACTGTGATGGAAGGCGAAAAAAAGTCCAATCTCTTCCCTTCTATGACTTACCGGAGTCGGGGGCCTCGAGCCTTCCATTGATGAGGAGATCTTGACTCCCGTAGCCAGTGGCGAGCCCTCCGTGTCGGGGCGATCAAGCTCCTGCATCGGGGGGATCTCAGTGCCCCCGTGCCAGGCGATCTACCCCGGGTCGGGGCTGGTCCAAACCTTCTGCGACTGGATCTTCCCGACATCAGCCTCTACTGCGAGCTCCTCCATGGTGATATCCGCAGGGCTGCCAACTCTCACGCATTGAGCGTGAGACTCCCGCATTTCACAAAATTCTCACGCTCTCACGCTGATCACAAATTTCTCACGCTCAAAAATCTGCAGGTACTGGAAGTTCAAAATAAAGCAAAAATTGTTTTAGAGGTGAGTAAAAACCACGAGGGGGATATAAGGTGAATGCATAGTCTTTTTCCCGGTATACAGTGGCTTGCAAAAGTATTCATACCCCTTGAACTTTTCCACATTTTGTCACGTTACAACCACAAACGTAAATGTATTTTATTGGGATTTTATGTGATAGACCAACACAAAGTGGCGCATAATTGTGATACATGGTTTTCAAATTTTTTTACAAATAAAAAACTGAAACTGAAAAGTGTTGCGTGCAAAAGTATTCAGCCCCCTTTACTCTGATACCCCTAAATAAAATCCAGTGCAACCAATTGCCTTCAGAAGTCACCTAATTAGTAATTAGAGTCCACTTGTGTGTAATCTAATCTCAGTATAAATACAGTTGTTCTGTGAAGGCCTCAGAGGTTTGTTAGAGAACATTAGTGAACAAACAGCATCATGAAGCCCAAGGAACACACCAGACAGGTCAGGGATAAAGTTGTGGATAAGTTTAAAGCAGGGTTAGGTTATAAAAAAATATCCCAAGCTTTGAACATCTCACGGAGCACTGTTCAATCCATCATCCGAAAATGGAAAGAGTATGGCACAACTGCAAACCTACTAAGACATGGCCGTCCACCTAAACTGACAGGCCGGGCAAGGAGAGCATTGATCAGAGAAGCAGCCAAGAGGCCCATGGTAACTCTGGAGGAGCTGCAGAGATCCACAGCTCAGGTGGGAGAATCTGTCCACAGGACAACTATTAGTCGTGCACTCCACAAATCGGGCTTTTATGGAAGAGTGGCAAGAAGAAAGCCATTGTTGAAAAAAAGCCATAAGAAGTCCCGTTTGCAGTTTGCCACAAGCCATGTGGGGGACACAGCAAACAGGTGGAGGAAGGTGCTCTGGTCAGATGAGACCGAAATTCAAGTTTTTGGCCTAAATGCAAAACGCTATGTGTGGCGGAAACCTAACACTGCACATCACCCTGAACACACCATCCCCACTGTGAAACATGGTGGTGGCAGCATCATGCTGTGGGGATGCTTTTCTTCAGCAGGGACAGGGAAGCTGGTCAGAGTTGATGGGAAGATGGATGGAGCCAAATACAGGGCAATCTTGGAAGAAAACCTGTTAGAGTCTGCAAAAGACTTGAGACTGGGGCGGAGGTTCACCTTCCAGCAGGAGAACGACCCTAAACATACAGCCAGAGCTACAATGGAATGGTTTAGATCAAAGCATATTCATGTGTTAGAATGGCCCAGTCAAAGTCCAGACCTAAATCCAATTGAGAATCTCTGGCAAGACTTGACAATTGCTGTTCACAGATGCTCTCCATCCAATCTGACTGAGCTTGAGCTATTTTGCAAAGAAGAATGGGCAAAAACCTCTGTCTCTAGATGTGCAAAGCTGGTAGAGACATACCCCAAAAGACTTGCAGCTGTAATTGCAGCGAAAGGTGGTTCTACAAAGTATTGACTCAGGGGGGCTGAATACTTTTGCACGTGACACTTTTCAGTTTTTTATTTGTAAAAAATTTGAAAACCATGTATCATTTTCCTTCCACTTCACAATTATGCACCACTTTGTGTTGGTCTATCACATAAAATCCCAATAAAATACATTTACGTTTGTGGTTGTAACGTGACAAAATGTGGAAAAGTTCAAGGGGTATGAATACTTTTGCAAGCCACTGTATGTGATTCAAGAACTAGAGGGCATTGGTTTAAAGCAGGGCTGTCAAACTACCGGCCCGCAGGATGATTTGGGGGGAAAAATAAGTAGTTTAGTTTCTCCCGTGCAGATGGTGTGATAGGTGGTCCCAGCACCAACCCCTGTCCCCCTTCCCCCCCGAGGCAGGGCACACACCTCCCACCCTCACCTCCGGCGGCTCTATGTCCGTCGGCCACTCTGTCCACACCCCATGGAGTTTTAACCCTGGCCCGGAGCCAGGAGCGGAACCAGGTGAGTGGGGGCGTCGGTGCCGCCTCCGGAGCCGCAGGGATGAATCTTGGGCTAAGGCTCCGCTCCGATGCCCGACCCCCGGGTCACTGACCCTCACCTTCCCCGGACCCCAGCTGGACAAGGAGCACCTGGGCCGGCCCGCATTCCTGGGAGGGGGGGGGGAGGGAAACACTCCCGAGGTATTGCCAAGTCTCCACTCACTCCGGATGTTGTTGCCGCTTCACTGACACACAATCTTACATACACACTGGCACATACAAGGTTTAAAGGGATATAGGCCAAATGTGGATATATGGGACTAGTTTAGATGGGGCATCTTGATCTGCATGAACAAGTTGGGATGAAGGACCTGTTTCCATGCTGTAAGACTATGACACACTGTAGAAAGGGTGCAATTGCTCTGGAGAGGATCCAGGGGCGATTTATGAAGATGTTGGCAGGGCTGGAATTTTTTTGTCATTTTGATAAAAGATTTGATAACTGGTATTGTATTCTCTGCAGCAACGGAGGTTGAAAAACTTAGTTGAGGTGAATAATATTATGAGAATAGGACCTGTTTTGCTTAACAAATAGTGTAGGAAGGAATTGCAGAAGCTGGTTTAAACTGAAGATAGACACAAAAAACTAGAATAACTCAGCAGGACAGGCAGCATCTCTGGAGAGAAAGAATGGGTGATGTTTGGGGTCGAGACCTTCAGCCTGAAGAGGGTGAAAACCAGGCATAAAACACAATGACTGGACATGTGTGTTATCCAACTAAGAGCAGAAATCAGAATCATCTTTATTCACGTGACACCATAATAAATATATTACAGAAAAAATAATTTAATGGGGTGGCAGGGTGGCGCAGCGGTAGAATTGCTGCCTTACTACCTCATGGGTTTTCTCTGGATATTCTGGTTTCTCCCATATCCGAAAGAAGTGCAGGTTTGCAGGTTAATTGTCCCTGGCGTGATGGATGGAACTGGTTTATGATAGATTGCTGGTCAGTGTGGACTTGGTGGGCTGAAGGGCTTGTTTCCATATATATTTTTACATATATATCTTAATGTCATTGAACCATATATGATTGAATGTGTGGCATTATTTTCGTCTTGTTTCTATATTCAAAGGGTAAAGTTGATTGATTCATTTGTGCAGAACAGGGATGGAAGTCCGACTTTTGCTTTGTTTCTCTGTGTTTTTCTCTATATATATGCATAAGCATGAATATAATCTCATTTCCATACATGAATATAGTCATTCATGTGCTGCACCTGTTGATCAGAGCCTGGCTCTATTGTGGAATGTAATTAGGAATGTAATTTAGCCTAACCTTATTCATATCTAATCCAATTTAAAGCATAAATGTTGCATTCAAGTGTAAATTAAAAGGCTCGCTACAGTATGCACCAGATTGCACAATTTCAAGCTGAAAAATGCAAAAGCTCCCTCCCCACCTCGGTCGCCACGCTCCCTCGCAATTTCTCACTCTCAACTCTCACCCAATGTTGGCAGCCCTGTATCCGCGTTGGAGCGTTGATCCCAGGCAAGGGATTGCAGGCTCTGATGGTAAGTCCACGGCCCCACGGTGGGGCTCAAAGCCAGTCTCGAGCAAGGCCGCCAGCTCCATGATGTTAGGCTGCAGAGCGACCGGAGATACGATGTTGTTTGTCATGTACATCAATGATCTGGATGAAGGTGTGGAAAATTGGATTAGTAAGTATGCAGATGATACTAAGATAGGTGGTGTTGTGGATAATGAAGTAGATTTTCAAAGTCTACAGAGAGATTTAGGCCATTTAGAAGAGTGGGCTGAAAGATGGCAGATGGAGTTTAATGCTGACAAATGTGAGGTGCTACATCTCGGCAGGACAAATCAAAATAGGACGTACACGGTAAATGGTAGCGAATTGAGGAATGCAGTTGAACAGAGGGATCTAGGAATAACTGTGCATAGTTCCCTGAAGGTGGAATCTCATGTAGATAGGGTGGTAAAGAAAGCTTTTGGTGTGCTGGCCTTTATAAATCAGAGCATTGAATATAGAAGTTGGGATGTAATGTTAAAATTGTACAAGGCATTGGTGAGGCCAATTCTGGAGTATGGAGTACAATTTTGGTCGCCTAATTATAGGAAGGATGTCAACAAAATAGAGAGAGTACAGAGGAGATTTACTAGAATGTTGCCTGGGTTTCAGCAACTAAGTTACAGAGAAAGGTTGAACAAGTTAGGTCTTTATTCTTTGGAGCGCAGAAGGTTAAGAGGGGACTTGATAGAGGTCTTTAAAATTATGAGCGGGTTAGACAGAGTGGACGTGGATAAGCTTTTCCCATTGAGAGTAGGGAAGATTCAAACAAGGGGACATGACTTGAGAATTAAGGGACAGAAGTTTAGGGGGAACATTAGGGGGAACTTCTTTACTCAGAGAGTGGTAGCTGTGTGGAATGAGCTTCCAGTGGAAGTGGTGGAGGCAGGTTCGATGTTATCCTTTAAAAATAGATTGGATGGGTATATGGACGGGAAAGGAATGGAGGGTTATGGTCTGAGTGCAGGTAGATGGGACTAGGGGGAAGCATTTTATTTTTCCGTGCTGTTATGGTTATATGGTTATAAGGTAAGAGATTGACAAAAAGTTTCCCTCGAACCCCTCCCCCACCCCCCACATGAAACAAACCAGAGAACATTAGCTTATTCAAAAAAATTGGAACAACAATTCAAAACTCAGAATTCAAGAGAAGTCTGGAAAAATCTACAAAAGATGACGGACTACAAAAAACGTCCTGTTCCCATCTCAGATGAGGATCCGGACTTACCGGAAAAATTGAACACTTTTTATGCACGCTTTGATAATGTCACCCCGCCATCCATGCCTCCCCCCCCACCTAACTCAGCACCATTCACCATCTCTGAGGAGGTAGTGAGGGCGGCCTTCAAAAATCTTAATAAAAGAAAAGCGGCAGGGCCAGACGACCTCAGCCCCGCTGCTCTTAACCACTGTGCAGCTCAGCTGGCTCCTGTGTTCACCTCCATCTTTAACACTTCCTTCAGCCAATGTAGAGTCCCGCAGTGTTTTAAAGCATCCATTATCATCCCTGTGCCCAAGTCCTCCAAGGTGAGCTGTCTGGACGATTTTAGACCTGTTGCACTAACATCAGTTGCCATGAAGGCCTTTGAGCACATAGTCCTCACCCATCTGAAAACATACACTGTCCCCATCATGGACCCTTTTCAATTTGCATACAGCGCCAACCGGTCTGTGGAGGATGCTATCAACTTAGCTCTTCACTACTCCCTACATCATTTGGAATCACCGAACACTTATGCACGCATCCTGTTTATAGCTCGGCCTTTAATACTATACACCCAATTAAACTCTACAATAAACTGTTGGACATGGGCATTCACCTAGCCATGTGCCATTGGATTTTACATTTTCTGACAGACAGACAACAAAGAGTCAAGGTGGGTGAAAAACTCTCGAGCCCTCTGACTCTCAATACAGGAGCCCCTCAAGGGTGCGTTCTGTCACCTCAGCTCTTCTCACTTTACACCAACAACCTCACATCCCAATGCAGCTCAGTTAAAATTTTCAAATATGCAGACGACACAACAATAATTGGCCTCATCTCAGACAACAACGAATCACAATACCATCAAACAGTGGACAGCGCAGTCAAATGGTGCGCAGACAACAACCTCCAGCTTAACACCTCAAAAACCTTAGAAATCATCATAGATTTCAGACGCAAACAAAACCTCAAACCCCCGGTCCATGTCAACTCCCATCCCATAACCTCCACGAACTTATTTAAGTTTCTGGGCACCTATATCTGCAATAATCTAAAATGGCACATCAATGCAGACCACATCATCAAGAAAGGACAACAACGTCTATACTTCCTCAGACAGCTCAAAAAGTTCAGAGTCCACAAACACCTCCTGGTCCGTTTCTATGAATCCATCATTGAAAGCATCATCACCTCCTCAATCACAGTCTGGTACGGAAACACTGACAGTCACTCACTACACAGAATACAGCGCATTGTCTCCAAGGCCTCTAGGATCATCAACTCTCCCCTCCCCTCAATCCATTCCATTTATCTCCAACGTACCTCAAAACGGGCAACAAAGATCATCTCGGACCCCTCCCATCCAGCAAACCATCTTTTCCAGTCTCTCCCTTCAGGGAGGCGCCTTAGGTCACTTGCTACAAAATCCACCCGTTTTAAAAACAGTTTCTTCCCCTCAGCAATAAGAACACTTAATTCCCTCCAATAACTTTTTGACTTTGATGTATACAGTGTCTTGTCTATGGTTTTTGTCTGTTCTTTTGCACTATGTTTGTTGGTGAGATTTGTGATTTGTGATGTGGTATGGATGCACTTTATTATTATGATTTGTGTTGTTATTAGTGTTAATGTGACTAAAGCAGTGTACCATCATGTACCGAACCCAAATACCACCAACCCTGGTCGTGTGGCAAATAAAGAATCTATCTATCTATCTATCTATCTATCTATCTATTAACACATACTTATTAAAACACACTAAAAATAACAAAAAAGACGAAAAAACATACAGACCATTGGCGAGGCTGCCATTGCTGACGGTGCCACACATGACAATAACGTACCATTGAACGAGTGAACCATCCTTTCTTAAATAGTGGGGATGAATTTACATTCCACTCATCTGCAAGAACAACCCCAGAATGTATAGAATTTTGGAAGATGATAACTAGAGTACCCGTTATCTTTAAAGCCACCAGTGTTTTAATTCTGTGACATACATCATCAGGTCCCTGGAGGTTTGTCAGCTTTCAAACATTATTTCTCCAGCACTATTTCCTTTTTGGCGAATACTTAATTTCAGCAGTTCCACATTTTTACAGAACCCTTGGTTCAATATTTGTGGCAGGTTTTGAGCCTCTTCTGTGAATACAGATACAAAGTAATTGTTTAATTCCTCTGCCATTTCCTTATTCTCTGTTATAAATTCTCTTGTCTCTGTCTGTAAGGGATCCACATTGGATTTTCTGCTTTACATACCTATATACCTAGAAAAGCTCTTACAATCTGTTTTTATCTTCCCCGACAGCCTGCACTCCTATTCTATCTTGCCTCTCTTTATCAATTTCCTGATCCCCCCGTGAGTTCTAAACTGCACACAATTCACAAGCCTGCTGCTATTTCAGGCAACTTTATAATGCTCTTCCATGGATGTAAAACTATCCTTAATTTCTTTTGTCAGCCATGGATGAAACTTTCCTCCTGGGTTTATGTGCCTTAAATTTTTTTTTGTACTCATAGTCATAGAGTGATACAGTGTGAAAACAGGCCCTTCGGCCCAACTTGCCCACAACTGCCAACATGTCCCAGCTGCACGAGTCCCATCTGCCTGCTTTGGGTCCATATCCCTTCAAACCTGTCCTATTCATGTACCTGTCTAACTGTTTCTTTAACATTGGGATAGTCCCAGCCTCAACTACCTCCTCTGGCAGCTTGTTCCATACACCCACTACACTCATGCACTTTTTATTTAAATTCCAACCCTCATATCTTTCAATGCAAAACACAAGGTGTTGGAGTAAGTCAACCAGTTGATAATTTGGGTTGGGACCCTCCTTCAGTCTGAAGAAGGGCACTACCTCGAAACGTTGCCTATTCATTCCCTCCATGAATGCTGCCAGACCTCCTGAGTACCCTAGCACCTTGTATTTTGCTCACGATTGCAGCATCTGCAGTTCTGTGTGTAAGAATGTCATTGTTCCATTTTGGGACAATAGAAGATTCTTATAGAGTTATACAGCGTGGAAACAGGCCCTTCGGCTTAACTTGCCCATACTGACCAACATGCCCCATCTACGCTAGTCCCACCTGCCTGCATTTGGCCCATATTCCTCCTCACCTAGCATATTCATGTATCTACCTGTCCAAATGTTTTTTTTTAAATGTTGTGATAGTACTGCCTCAACTCCCTCCTCTGGCAGCTCATTACATACACCCACAGCCCTTCATGGGGAAAAAAATTGGCCTTCAGGTTCCTTTTGAATCTCTCTTCCCTTATCTTAAACCTATATTCTCTGGTTCTGCGTTCCCCTACTCTGGGTAAAACTTACCCTATCTAATTCTCTCATGAAATTGTGCACCTCTCTTAGATCACCCCTCATCCTCCTGCACTACAAGGAATAAAGTCCCAGCCTGCTCAACCTCTTCCCTTATCACAGGCCCTCGAGTCCTGGCAACATCCTCGTAAATCCTTCCCAGTTTAACAATATCTTTCTTATAACAGGATGACTAAAACTGAACACAATACTCTAAATGCAGAACCCTTATTTCTTCACAGTTTTCTTTGTTTAGATTAAAACTAGTTTTGTATCGATCTATGTCACCCTCAAGCTCGCTGTCCAATTCTGACCAGTTATGATCACTCTTCCCCAAAGGACCCTTGACTACAGAATATTAATTAACCCTTTTTCCCTACACATCCAATGCTCAAATCAGCAATTCAGGCAGCATCTGTGGAAAGAGAAACTGATTTAATGTTGAAAATGATCAGCCATGATCGTATTGAATGGCGGTGCAGGCTCGAAGGGCCGAATGGCCTACTCCTGCACCTAATTTCTATGTATCTATGTAACCCTTTGTCAGAATTGAAGAAAAGAGAGAAGACTTTAATATGAGGTTACAGAGATAGCAAGGGGATGGATGGCTAAGACAGTGGAGATATCTGAGTTATGGCGAGGCCAAGCTTGCAATGGGAATATGTTGTGTTGGTCCTCTGGTCAAATAAGTCAATGGGGTGAGGTTCAGGGAGATAACTCAGACAAAGAAGTGTGATGTGTGACACATAATGGGTTGTAAGATATGCCTAGCAGGTCAAGTTGTGCTAATGGAGAAAGAAAAACAGCCTTCATTAGCATTGGAAAAAGGAGAACATGTAAGTATTACCACCCAATAATCAAATATACTTGACTTTGAGAAGATGTTTAAATACAGCAGCATAAGGTCGACTCTACAGATAGGCATCTAGAGATTCCAACAGTCCTGCTGCCTCACAGCTCGAGTGGCCCAGGTTCGAACCTGACCCCTGGAGTGCCTGTGTGGAGTTTGCATGCTCTCCCTATGACTGCATTAGTTTACTCCAGGTGCTCCAGTTTTCCAAAGGTCATGGTTTGGCAAGTTAATCGACGACTGTAAGTTGCACTTGGTGTTGTGGTGAGTGGTGGAACCTGGGGAAGAGTGGATGAAAAAATGGGGAGTGTAGGAGGGGATTGTGTGTTATACCTGTACCCTCGATCAGGCTTCACTTGGGGCCCAGGCCATATAGGAACGACGCACAATAAAACATTTCGTCGAACAGTGGTGAGTTTCTCGAACAAGTCGTATTTTTATTGAAGGCCTTAACAATGTGCACTGTTGAACACTGAGAGAAACCAAAGTGTTTTAAAGATTCACTGCACCCACAGCATTTTTATACTCTCGCGACACAATGGTTACTTGTGGAATCTACATTTTTTAAATAAGTCATCATTGATCAATGTCTTTGTTTTTCCCCAGAGTTAACCTTAACTTGATGCTCCTTGTTACTTACAAAACCACTCTCCCGTTTGTATAAGGGCGCAATAAATGTCAGCACCCCAGATCACTTTTACTACCCTCAGCTTAGTTAACAACCCTCTATGTTTATTTTAACTAAACTAGCTGTGCTGTGGGATCTAATCGCCATGGTAAATCTATATATTGTCTCACTAACATCCCTAGATACCCTTCGATATCCCCAGTTTCCCTCTCCCCTGACTCTCAGTCTGAGGAAGGGTCTCGACCTGAAACATCACCCATTCCTTCTCTCCAGGATGCTGTCTGTCCCGTTGAGTAACCCCAGCATTTGTGTCTATCTTCAGTTTAAACCAGCATCTGCAGTTCCTTCCTACACATCAGGTTCCCAATGTTGGCTATTTTCCCATCATGCTTCCCCAGTATGTAGGCTCTTGGATTAAACACATTCCGAACTACTCATCCTCCAAATCATTTTCAAATTTCCAACATCAAGGAGGTCATAAGGTCATAAGGAATAGTAGAATTAGGCCATTCAGCCCATCAAGTCTGCTCTGCCATTCAATCACTGCTGATTTATCTCTCCCTCCTACCTTCTCCCCATAACCTCTGACACCTGTAACTAATCAAAAATCTATCTATCTCTGCCCTAAAAATATCCACTGACTTGGCCTCTACAGCCTTCTGTTGCAAAGAATTCCACAGATTCACCACTCTGACTAAATAAATTTCTCCTCATCGCCTTCTTAAAAGAACGTCCTTTAATTCTGAGGCTATGACCTCAAGTCCTAGACTCTCCCACTAGAGAATAAATGGGTTTGTGCGGGAAGACTGTAAAAAATGGGTGGTTGGTGGTCAGTGTGGATTTGATGAGCTAAAGTGCCTGTTTCCATGATGTGTTTCCCTATGACCTTAAGACAATAATGCTGAAATGAAGAAAATAATTTCGATCATTTATAGCTTATGAATTAATTTGTGTTCATCTAGTTCTGCCAGAATGCTGCTGAGATAAGAATGTGTGAGTTATGAGGAGAAGTTGGACTAACTTGGATTATTTTCACTGGAACGTTAGGGGCCTGAGGAGAGATGATGATAGATATAGACAGGGTAGTCTGTCAGAACCTTTTTCCCAGTGTGGAAATGCCAAAGGCTAAATTATTCTGGCTACTTGCAATTTATAGACAACTTTAGGGAAACCCATTAGTAAAGTGCAGATATTCAATATCTATATCATTGTTCAGGGTTGGAGTGTCGAACACATTTCAGGTAAAAGGCTACACTGCATTAAGATGAGATGGGAAAAGTTTAAAGGGAAGTTCGGGCAAGTTATTTTACATACAGTGTGGTGGGTGCCTGGAAAGTGCTGGCAGGGGTGGTGGAGGAGGTGGATAGGATAGTAGCGTTTAAGAGGCTTATAGATGGGCACATGGATATGCAGGGAATGGACATATGTAGATCATGCCCAGCCAGATGAGATTCATTAAACTTGGCATCATGCATGGCACAGACATTGTGGGCTGAAAGGCCAGTTACTGTTCTAGGTTCTATATTCTTGGTAATTGATTTTTTTGCACTCGCAACTGCAGTTTGAAAGTTTATACATATTCCTTGCTACTTGTAATATAGTCAAATTTATGGAAACCCATTAGTAAAGTGGAGATATTCAATGTCTGTATCACTGTTCAGGATTGGAGTGTCAAAACTCATTTCAGGTAAAAGGCTACACTGATTATGTTATATACTCATGGGTCAGTCTCAAAAGAAAATGAAATGCAGCAGAAAATTCACTACGTTGCAAACAAATTACTTTCCCTTCATAAATGAATAGGAGAATGAATTATATTTCATTCCTAACAAGCATTCCCACCTACAGAATTCCTCCTGGATTTCAGTTGTGGGTGCGATTGCGTCAGGATGGTTTGATACAAAACAATTTAACCTTTACAATGAAAGATAAATATTCATGTTAATAAGTTGACCCAAACAAAATTCGTCCTACACCAACCAACTGCACTTTGAAAGCTAATTTATTGCCTTAGACTATAGACTTTAGAGATACTGCACGGAAACAGGCCCTTCGGCCCACCGAGTCCGTGCCGACCAGCGATCACCCCGCACACCAGCACAGTCCTACACACACTTACAATTTACAATTTTTCCAAAGACAATTAACTTACAAACCTGTACGTCTTTGGAGTGTGGGAGGAAACCGGAGCACCCGGAGAAAACCCTTGCGGTCACATGGAGAACGTCCAAACTCCGTACAGACACCACCCATAGTCGTGATTGAACCCGGATCTCGGGCACCGGAAGGCAGCAATCCTACCGCTGCGCCACTGTGCCGCCCTGAAATGTCACCTTTCCATATTCTCCAGAGATGCTGCATGACCCATTAAGTTATTCCATCACTTTCCATCACTGTAAGCCAGCATCTGCAGCTCCATGTTTCAGGTAACTCCTTTTTGTATACAAAATGCAAGTTAATTTGTTTGTAATATTAAATCAGTTTTCTATCTCCACAGGTACTTCTAGTTACTACTAGTCACCACACTACAGCAGTTTGTGATATTATTAGAGATGATGTAGAGGACATTTAACAGGTTGTTATCAGGGCTGTAGACATTTAGTTATGAGGAGAGGCTGCCCAGGCAAGAGTTGTTTTATGTGGGAGAGATAAAAATTACGATAAAATATAATTCATGGTGCCTAACCTCCAGTTTCAGTTCATTGTTGCTTGATAGATTTTTTATTTTAACAACCTGCAGAGATACGACGTTATTTTAATCTATGACAGCTAAAAACTCTGCAAATCTTTTCAAAACTTGATGGTCGGACACGATCAGGTAGGGTTGTTTGTGTAGAATCCAAAGTGCTGGAGTAACTCAGTGAGTCAGGCAGCATCTGTGGAGGGAATGGACAGATGACGTTTTGGGTTGGGACCCTTCTTCAGACCTAGTGGGAGGAGTGAGAAAGCTGGGACGATGTGGAAGGGGGGTTTAAAGACAAAGCCCGGCGAGTGATCGGTGGATACGGGCGAGGGGAGAGGGTGGGATGATTTCTTAAATGGGTGTAATAAGTGTCAAAGGCTTGAAGTGAAAAGGAGACCAAAGGATGGTCAGATCAAGAGAGAAGAGGAGTGAAATGTAAAGCTGGAGGGAGGGATATTGATGGAAGTGGACAGGGGGTGGTGGGGGAAGTGGTGGGGGATGTGGTGGGAAGTGGCGGGTTACTGGGAGAAATAGATGTGCACCAGCGTAGAGGAGGAGTGGTTTGAGGCTCTGTGGGGTGGCACGTTGGTGGAGTTGCTGGCTTACAGCGCCAGAGACCTGCGTCCAATCCTGGCTACGGGTGCTGTTCGTATGGAGTTTGTGCGTTCTTCCTGTGACTGCGTAAATTTTCTCAGGGTGGTCCGGTTTCCTCCCACATTTCTCAAGACATGGGAGGATTCTAACCTACGAACGTGCAGGTTTGTAGGTTAAATTGTCCCTAGTGATAGAGCCAGTGTACTGGTGATTGCCGGTCGGCACAGACTCGGTGGTCTAAAGGGCCTGTTTCCACGCGGTATCTTTAAACTTAACTAAACTAAACTAAAGAGAGAGGGGGAAGAGGGTGGGCAGGTTACTTGGAATTGAAGAACTCAATGCTCATATCGTTCTGTGCTGTGTGACTATACACAGGAACTCATCTGGGACTTACAGGCCCAGAAATGGTTTCCATTCTCAAACAATAATTCTCCTTCACTTATTTATTTTGTTAAATAATAAAGAAATAATCTTGTGTCTATTGGGAGACTTTGCTATGGTATCAGACAGAAACTCCAAAGACATACAGGTTTGTAGGTTAATTGGCTTTGTTAAAATTGTAAATTGTCCCTAGTGTGTAGGACAGTGCTCGTATACGGGGAGTGCTGGTCGGTGCGGGCTTGGTGGACTGAAGGGGCTGTTTCCGTGCTGTATCTCGAAACTAAACTGCAGAAGCTGCTTCATTCTGAAGAAGGATCTCATCCCGATGTACTCCAGAGATGCAGCCTGACCCGCTGATTTACTCCAGCACAGTATCAGTCAGGAGATCTGTTGGCTGCTGTTGACCATTCAACGCAGTATTTTTGTCTAAGGGGCAGCGGTAGAGTTGCTGTCTTACAGCGCCAGAGACCCGAGTACGATCCTGACTATTGGTGCTGTCTCTACGGGGTTTGTACGTTCTCCCCGTGACTGCGTGGGTTTTCTCCGGATGATCCTGTTTCTTCCCACACTCTAAAGCCGTACAGATTTCTAGGTTAACTGGCTTTGGTAAAAATTGTAAATTGTCCCTAGTGTGTAGGATAATGCTAGTGTAAGGGGTGATCGCTGGTCGGCACAGACTCGGTGGGCCGAAGGGCCGGTTTACCTCTAAGGTTTAAAGTCTAAGGCTAGAAAGTCTGAAGAAGGGTCCCGACCCGAAATGTCACTCATTTGAGTTGAGTTACTCCAGCACTTTGTGCCTGCCTTTGGTATAAACCCGCGTCTGCAGTTTCTTGTTTCTACATTTCTGTTGGAAAGTAGCTTCCAGCCATCAAAGATTTACTTGTGACTATGAACTTCCACTGAATATATATTTAGAAAAGCTACCCTGTTTGTAATTGAAATCATTTTGAGAAATCTGCTGCTGGTAATAATTATCTTGGTCTGTGGATTCTGGGCTGCCTATTAGTGATGGTTTTGAAGTATTATGCAAGCAAGCCACTAATGAGGAATATGCATAAGTCTGTTCAGAGAGAAATCGAAGGGTTTAGAGGGCCTTTTAACAGATAGTAAATAAGCAGAATACAAGTGTTTAATGCTACTCTGCGGTCTTCAAAGATAAAAAATACTGAAGGATTTTGGGTGTATTGAGCACCTGCTGGTTCGAAGAATTGTCCTGCATATTAAAAGCTAACTTCTTTTGAAGCATTAATTAAACATGAGGGAACTCCGCTCATTAAGATAAATGCAAATGGAAGTTTGCTGGCTGGTGCAGTGAAATGAATTTCCGATCACCTCCCCCTATACCCCCCAAACCCTTCCCTGTGCATCACCTGGACTCGCACCTATTCCTCCCCTCCCCCTCCCCTCTTCAATCCTTCTGTCTCACACCTTGACCTTTGTTCCAACCATCTGCTTATCAACCTTCCTTCCGCCCTCACCTGTATCCAAACTGTCCTGCCTCTCCTCTCTCCGAGCTTTCTTTCCCACACCCCCTCCCACAATCAGTCTGAAGAGGACCCAAAATGTCACCTATCGATGTTCTCACAGATGCTTATTTCGATGCACTACTAGGTCGAACATAAATTTGTTTTTCCATCAGGAATGTGTAAATATAACTTTTGGATCGCATTTACAATTGCACAGATGTAAGCAAGCAGGCACATTACTATCGGAGCTGGTGATATACGTCTCGTTGTTAAATGTGCCTAGAGTCAAAGAGCCATACAGCGTGGAAACAGGCCCTTCGGCCCAACTTGCCCACACCGACCAACATGCCCCATTTACATTGGTCCCACATGCCGGCGTTTGGCCCATATCTCTCTAAACCTGTCCTATCCATGTACCTGTCTAAATGTTTCTTAAACCTTACATTAGTACCTGCCTCAACTACCTCCTCCAGAAACTAATTTCATTCACCCACCACCCTTTGTGTAAAAAGGTTACCACTTAGGTTCCTATTAAATCATCCCCCCTGTGCATTTCCTCTGTGCATTTACCTGATCTATTCCTCTCACGATTTTGCACACCTCTATAAGATCACTCCATCCTCCTGTGGTCCAATGAATAGAGTCCCAACCTGCTCAACCTCTCCCTATGGCTCAGGCCCTCGAGTCCTGGCAACATAAATCTTCCCTGCATCTTTTCCAGCTTGGCAACATCCTTCCTATAACATAGTACCCAAAGCCAACCACATTACTCCAAATGTGGCCTCATCAACTTATATTCCTGCAACATGACCAACACCCAATAGGACAATAGGACTCAATAGGACAAGCAGCACTTCTGGATAGAAAGAATGGATGACGTTTCAGATCGAGACCCTACTTCAGACTCAATACCCTGACTGATAAAGGCCAATGTGCCAAATTTTGACCATCTTATCTACCTGTGATGCCACTTTCAAGGAACTATGTGCCTGCACTCCTAGATCTCACTGCTCTACAATACTCCCCAGAGCCCTGTCATTCTTTATCCTCAATCCTTTCTGAAAATAGATGCCTGTGCCTGTGGTTTAAAGCATGCCATTTTCTTTTGAAGTGTTTGGGTCTTACCTACACTTACTGGTAAGAGCATATCTCTGGCGGCACAGTGGCGCAGCTGGTAGAGCTGCTGCCTCTCAGCGCCTGATACCCGGGTTGAGATACCCGAATCCTGAGCTGGGGTGCTGTCTGTGTGCGGAGTTCGCACGTTCTACCCTGTTACCTAGTGGGTTTCCTCCGGGTGACCTGGTTCGCTCCCACGTCCCGTACACGCGCGGGTTTGCAGGTCAAGTGGCTTGTGCAAAGATTCCCCGAATGTGGAGGAAGTGCAATAACATAGAACTCGTGCGGACGGGTGATCGATGGCTGGCATGGACTCGGCGGGCCGAAGGGCCTGCATCTTTAAACTAAATTAAACCGAACACATTAATCACGCTGCACCAGCTGTGCACAGCCCCCGCTAGAACGTTAATCAGGCTGCTCACACACACGGGCGATCTAAAACCACTGCTAATAAAATGGGTCCTGCTCAATGATAATTGCTGCTTCCCGACCTTGGATTATATCAAGAGGCAGTATTCTCCAGCTCAGTTACTGAGTTGATTGACTTGGTTTCTTCAGCACACTTGAGGCATCGGAATAATTCCATCGGTTACCCAAGCGGCATTATTGGTTTCCCAGAATAACTCACAATTATTTCCCTCTTCAAACCTTGAGAAAGGGCAGCTAGTCATTCTGCTCATTATTCCCCAAGCAGTATCATAGGAACTTCTTACCGAAGGCATTAGTAACTCACATAGGCGATGAGCCCACAATTCGATATTTTTCATTGAATCTGCCCATCATACCTGGTTCTTAATCAAGAGTTCATTACATGGCACTTTCACCACACTGACTGCAATAGTTGAAGGCAGTGGCTCAGAACCAACTTCTCAAGGGCGGAGATGAGCAATAGATGCTGGTTTGTCAGTGATTCCCACATTACATGTCTGAATAATTGACTCCTAACCTTCATTAGTTTATGCCTCTGATAGATTTTCTGTATTTTCCATGAAGAAACTTACAGAACATAGAACAGTACAGCACAGACACAGGCCCTTCGGCCCACAATATCGGTGCAATGATGCCAAATTAAATTAATCTAATCTGCCTGCGCGTGATCCGTATGCCTCCATTCCTTGCATATCCATGTGCCCATCCAAAAGCCTCTTAAATGCCACTATCGTATCTGCCTCCACCGCCACCGTTAGACTTTAGAGATACAGCGCGGAAACAGACCCTTCGTCCCCTAGAGTCTGCGCCAACCAGCGATCACCCCACACACTAACACTATCCTATACACTGAGGACAATTTACAATATACAAAAGCAATTAACCTACAAACCGGTACGTCTTTGGAATATGGGAGGAAACCAAAGAAAAGCCATGCGGTGAGAGGGGGAACATAGAAACACCGAACAAACAGCACCCGTAGTCAGGATCGAACTGGGACTCTGACGCTGTGAGGCAGCAACTCTACTGCTGCGCCACTGAGCCGTACCTTCCCCTGTTCGAGGAAGAACTGGCAAGCTTTGAGACCTTCCTGGTGGGGGATGGAGGTGTAGAGGGACTGGACATCCATGGTAAAGATGAAGCAGTGGGGGCCTGGAAACTGAAGTTATAGAAAAATTGACGGGAGTGTGAGGTGTCTCGGATGTAGGAAAGGACGGGACATGAGGGGATATGATGAACTCAAGGAATTTGCTGTGAGCACAAATTAGGTGGAGAGCCACCTCATTGGAATAGATGCAAAGACGGAGAACAGAGACAGGGGAGAAGAAGGAAAGCTTGTCAATCCAAACACTTCAAAGATGCCCAGAGTAATCTCCAATGAGCTTAATTGGAGCGTCAAAGCGGACTCACTGCAAAAGTCCCACAAGACTTCACGTACAATGCAATTTATCAGACACCAGCAGCCGCTCTGTTATGAGCCTTTAGCATAACAGTGATCTATTAAAGTGGCTGGGTGGATGGAAATGGTGCAGAGAAGATTCATGAGGATGTTGCCAGAACTTGAGGGCCTGAGCTACAGGGAGGGGTTGAGCAGGCTGGGACTCTATTCTTTGGAGCGCAGGAGGGTGAGGGGTGGTCTTAAAGAGGTGTATAAAATCAGGAGAGGCATAGATCGGGTCGACTCACTGAATCTCTTGCCCAGAGTAGGAGAATCGAGAACCAGAGGACATAGGTTTAAGGTAGGGGGGGGAAAGATTTAATAGGAACCTGAGGGGTAACGTTTTCACACAAAGGGTGGTAGGCGTATGGAACGAGCTGCCAGAGGAGGTAGTTGAGGCAGGGACTATCACAACACTTAAGAAACATTTGGACAGATACTGTACATGGATAGAACAGGTTTAGAGGGATATGGGTCAAACGCAAGCAGGTGGGACTAGTGTAGTTGGGACATTGTTTAGTGTGGGCAAGTAGGGCTGAAGGGCCTGTTTCCATGCTGTATGACCCTATGACTCTCTATGACTCTAGGATAGGATCGATTCATTGAAAGATAAATTTCTTTCACCATGGAGGAAGAAACATTTACAGAAGGGAATCGTTTTTTGTAAGCACCCTTTTATACCAACTGAGTTGGGGGCTGGGTAGAATGGGAGGAGAGAAGATTTAACCAAATGACAGACTAAATAACAAAATAACCCAGGGCTATGAATTAAATTCTGACATTTGATTTCTCTGGGAAGATGCTGGTGGAAAGGTGTTTCATTAACAGCTGATTGGTATAATGCACTCTCATCACCCCCCCCCCCCCACCCCATCCTGTACAACTCCACTATTACCTGTTGCGTTAATATATTGTTCATAATGTCAATAAATCCCATGTTTATAGCATAGCCTAAGGTAGATCATAAATTGATAGATCATGCATATTTAATACAACTTATTGCTCGGCTGGTTGGAATTCAAAACCAAGTTAAAGTGGTATTGCACAATCTTAGTTTAATTTCGTTTTAGTTTAGTTTAGAGATATAGCACGGAAACTATAGCCCTTCACTTCAGCCCACCAAGTTGTCGCCGACCAGCAATCACCCCGTCCACTGGCACTAGCACGATCCTACACACTAGGGTCAATTTGCCATTTTACTGAAGTCAATTAACCTCCAGGCCTGTATGTTCTCAGTGTGTGGGAGGAAACTGAAATGCCCTGGGAAAACCCGCGTGGTCACAGGGAGAAGGTACAAACTCTACACACAGCACCCGTAGTCAGGAGTGGACCCCGGGTCTCTAGTGCTGTAAGGCAGCAACTCTACCGCTCCACAACTGTGCTGCCCATTATGGTCCAAAATAATCTCCTGCTGTAGCTGCTCATTTTAGACTCCGGGTTGGTTTCACAGAACCTATAAAAAAATAATTAAGGCCAAACAATTACTGCTGGATATTAATCCATTAGCAACATTCTGTGGGTGAATTCTGACTGCCATATTAAGTGGTGCATTGAAAATAATGCAAACTATTAACATGTAATATTATCTAAGTGCTTAGCACAGCTTGTTAGCAACGACTCAATGAAACATTTTCAGAACCTGGCACAGTGGTGCAGCGGTAGAGCTGCTGCCTTACAGCACCTGAGACCCGGTTCAATCCTGACTCTGGGTGCTGTCTGTACGGAGTTTGTACCCGTGGGATTTCTCCGGGTGCTCCAGTTTCCTCCCACACTCCAAAGATGTACAGGTTTGTAGGCTTTGGTAAAATAGTAGATTGTCCCTAAGATAGACACAATAAGCTGGAGTAACTCAGAGGGACAGGCAGCATCTCTGGAGAGAAGGAATGGGTGACGTTTCGGGTCGAGACCCTTCTTCAGACCATCCCTAGTGTGTAGGATAGTGCTGGTGTAAAGGGGTGATCGCTGGTCGATGCGGACTTGGTGGGCCGAAGGGCCTGTTTCTGCACTGTATCTTTAAAGTCTAGTCTAAACCCCTCTCATTCATCGTGTAGTTGCTGTCCTATTTGTTTAACAATGTTTCTCAATCTCAAACTGATGTACAGGTGGGAGGTAGCCATTTTAATTTACCAAAAATAAACTACCAAAAATATCTCCCAAACTATAGAAATGTGTGTAAAAAACTTGTCATACGTTCCCAGTGTCTATACATTCAACAGCGTCATACTCATCAGTGTTTGCACCCATCTTTAAAGGTCGCCGTACATTATGGAGTCATAGAGTCATACAGCACGGAAACAGCCCCTTTGGCCCAGCTTTTCCATGCCGACCAAAGTGCCCCATCTACACTAGTCCCTCCTGCCCACATTTGGCCCATATGCCTCTAAACCTTTCCTATTTATTTCCCTGTCCAAATATCATCCAAATATTGTTATATAAAGGGCCTGTCCCACTTGGGAAACCTCCACCGCAGCCTCTGGCGACTTTAAGCGACTAAAAATAAATCAAGGTCGCCTTGACCTACAACCTCCTATGACCTTCCTCGACTATGTGTACGACCTCCTACGCATATGTTGAAAACCTCCCTCGACTATGAAGAAGACCTCCTTCGACCTCCTTCGATCGACTATGTTGAAAACTGTCTTCGACCATGCACGTTGTACTCGAGGATGGTCTCTGTCAAAATGGTCCGCGAATGAGCACGACCCCCTTCGACCTCAGACGACCACATTGAAAAGCAACAACGACCAGCGACGACTGGTTACAGCTCAACTATCTCCACTGGCAGCTCATTCCGTATACCCACCACCCTCTGTGTGAAAAAGTTGTCTCTCAATTTCCAAGTAAATCATTCCCCTCTCACCTTAAACCCATGTCCCCTGGTTCATGATTGCCCTACTCTGGGTAAAATGACTCTTTAGCCATTCATGGTATTCATCATTAGCAAGGCTGGCATTTATTGCCTCTCTTTAATTGCATAACTTGCTGGGACACAAATGGTGGTTAACAGTTAACCCCACTGTCTGCAGTCACATATAGACCGTAGGTAAGGACACAGATTCCCTTCCCTGAGTCAGGTGCATTTTTACAGGAATTTGGTAAGGTCACGGTCTCCGGTGGTAATTTTGTCGGTTTCAAATTTACTTGATTTCCAATTTGCCAGCTGCTCTGTAGATTCCATTTTAACGTTACTCCAGTCCTCCACATGCTTATTCAATAACACAACCACACAGGACCACACTGTCTTTTAGAGCAACATTTAGAATTGAGTCTGAAGAAGGCAAAAGGAAAATATAACAAGAGAGCACTAGCATCATTCGACAGGGCAGGTGTTATCTACAGAGAGAGAAACAGAGTTAAGCTCTCATCAGAACTTGACATTTAGCATTGATAAGCGAGCAAAAGCAATACTCCAGGCAAGGAGGAGGACACTTTACTGTGAAATGTGTCTGCAATTTATTATACAGACGCAGCTGAGAACAATGTAAAATGATGGAGGCAAGTCTGAAGAAGGGTCCCGACCCAAAACATTGCCTGTTCATTACCTCCCCAGATGCTGCCTGACACGCTGACTTCCTCCAGCACTTTATTCTGTTCAGGATCCCAGCATCTGCAGTTAATGTTCATAAGTTCATGTTATAGGACAGAATTAGGCCATTTGGCTAATCTGTCATCCAATCACGGCGGATCTACCCTTCCCTCATAACCCCATATTCCCTGTCCACATTTGTGTCTCTATTTAGAATTGTTTGCCTGACTTGCCTCTGCTTCAGCTTGGGTAGCACAGTGGTGCAGCCAATAGAACTGCTGCCTCATAACTCCAGAGTTTCACATTCATTCCTGATCTCTGGTGCTGTCTGTGTGGAGTTTGTATGCTCTGTGTGGATTTTCTCCAGCTGCTCTGATTTCCTCCCACTTCCCAAAGAGTGTGGGTTGGTAGTGACCGTAAATTTCTGCTAGTGTGGATCTGAGTGGTCGTATCCAAGGGAGTTGATGGGAATGGGGAGGAAGATGGGATGAGTGTAGGGTTGGAATAATTGGGTATTTGAAGGCCGGCATGAGCTTGGTGGGCCGAAGGGCTGTATCCCTCTATGGCTCTCCGTGATATTGAATATTTGCGGACTTTTTCATCTAAGATCGGGATCTGAACCAATTATTCCTGAAGGTTCATTAGTTTAGACTTTAGAATTTAGAGATACAGCGTAGAAACAGGCCCTTCGTCTCACCAAGTCCACGCCGACCAGCGATCACCCCATATACAAACACTATCCTACACACTGGGGATTATGGATAGAGATTCAAGATTCAAGAGAGTTTAATGTCATGTGTCCCAGATAGGACAATGAAATTCTTGCTTTGCTTCAACACCACAGAATATAGTAGGTATAAATAAATACAGAACAGAACAGATCAGTGTGACCATATACCAATGAATATATATATATACACACATAAATAAACAGATAAAGTGCAATGGGCTATTAATGATCAGAGTTTGTTTGAGTTGAGTTTAATAGCCTGATGGCTGTGGGGAAGTAGCTATTCCTGAACCTGGATGTTGCAGATTTCAGGCTCCTGTACCTTCTACCTGAAGGCAGCGGGGAGATGAGTGAGTGGCCAGGATGGTATGGGTCCTTGATGATGCTGGCAGCCTTTTTGAGGCAGCGACTGCGATGGATCCCCTCGATGGTAGGGAGGTCAGAGACGATGATGGACTGGGCAATGTTGACAACTTTTTGCAGTCTTTTCCGCTCCTGGGCGCTCAAGTTGCCGAACCAAGCCACGATGCAACCGGTCAGCATGCTCTCTACTATGCACCTGTAGAAGTTCGAGAGAGTCCTCCTTGACATACCGGCTCTCCGTAATCTTCTCTGGAAGTAGAGGCGCTGATGAGCTTTCTTTATAATTGCATCAGTGTTCTCGGACCAGGAGAGATCTTCAGCGATATGCACACCCAGGAATTTGAAGCTTTTGACCCTCTCCACCATCGACCCTTTGATATAAGTCAAGTTGTTAGGTCAAGTTTACAAGGATATGGGCCAAACGCAGGCAAGTGGAACTGGTGTAGATTGGACATGTTTGTCGGTGTGGGCAAGTTGGGCCGAAGCGCCTGTTTCCACACTGGATGACTCTATGACTCTATGATCATTTTACAATTTTACAGAAGCCAATTTTACCTACAAACCTGTGCGCCTTTGGAGTGTGGGAGGAAGCAGGAGCACCCGGAGAAATCCCACGTACAGACAGGTCAGAATCGCACACGGGTCTCTGGCGCTGTAAGGCAGCAACTCTACCGCTGCGTCACTGTGCCACCCCCGTTCCAGATTCCTTCTCTATATCCACAAATTGCCTTTATTTTTGCTCTGCCAGCCCTCCTTTATTGCTGTCAACTCTGCTGTTTACGTGCGGCAGTGAGGGAAGTAAATTATATTAGACAGTTTTTAAATGGGTTTGCATGCCACTGCCGTTTAATTGCACATGCCAAATGTGTTAATTGCATATTGCATAATCAGATATGGTCCTGGTAAAGAGAAATCAGTTTACAAAATTCCTCCACTGAAGATCTTTGCAAATAATTGGAAGGACTTGGTACAGTGTGTTAGGTACATGTTGCCCATCTGTTTTCATCATTAACATTTCTCATGTTGTTTCATTTGTAACAGGGCAGCAGGGACTGGTTTATACATCCCTCATTACTGGGAATTCCACCCACCATCTTGCTCATGATGTAACCCAGCCTTCTCTCTCTGAACTGGGATACATTACTTGCTCTTGGTATCTCCCCTTTGGGATGTCCGCTACCAACAACAGCAGGCAACGCGCTGAGCTGCAAATCTAGCCGGCATAGTGGCGCAGCGGTAGAGTTGCTGCCTTGCAGCACCAGAGACCCGGGATCGATCCTGACCTCGGGTGCTATCTATACGGAGTTTGTACATTCTCCCTGTGACCGCGTGGGTTTTCTCCAGGTGTTCCGGTTTCCTCCCACACTCCAAAGGTCAAGACATTGGGTATTTTTAAAGCAGAGATTGATAGATTCTTGATTAGTATGGGTGTCAAAGGTTACATAAGTTGGAGGAGCAGAATCAGGCCATTCGGCCCATCAAGTCTACTCGGCCATTCAATCATGGCTGATCTATCGTTCCTGCGATCATTCGCGTAAAACCTCCTCTGGACCCTCTCCAAAGCCAGCACATTCTTACTCGGAGAGGATTCTTGCCCAGCATAGGTGAATCGAGGACCAGAGGACAGAGAAATTCATATGATCAGCCATGATCATATTGATCAGCCATGATCATATTGATCAGCCATGATCATATTGAATGGCGGTGCAGGCTCGAAGGGCCGAATGGCCTACTCCTGCACCTATTTTCTATGTTTCTATGTTTCTATGACATAGGTTTAAGGTGAGGAGGAAAAGATTTAATAGGAATCTGAGGGGTAACAAGCTGCAGGAGGAGATAGTTGGGGCTGAGATTATCCCAATGTTTAAGAAGCAGTAGGTCAGGTACATGGATAGGACAGGTTTGGAGGGATATGGACCAAGCGCAGGCAGGTGGGACTAGTGTAGCTGGGACATGTTAGCCGGTGTGGGCAAGTGGGCCGAAGGGCCTGTTTCCACACTGTATCACTCAGTCTCTTTGAGGAGAAACCTTTTCACTCAGAGAGTTATGAATCTGTGGAATTCTCTGTCACTGGAGGCCAATTCACTGGAGGTTTTCCAGCGAGAGTTAGATTTAGCTCTTAGGGCTAAAGGAATCAAGAGATACGGGGGAAAAGCAGGAACGGGGTACTGATTTTAGATGATCAGCCATGATCATATTAAATGACGGTGCTGGCTCGAAGGGCGGAATGGCCTGCTCCTGCGCCTATTTTTCTATGTTTCTATGTTTCTATGGCTCTATGAAAGGCAGCCCTGGTATATTCATTGAGACACATTGCCGACTCACCTGAGCCTTACCCATTAACAATAGGCAGCCCGTGGCTCGTGTGGTTACTGTTGGGAAGGAGTTGCAACTGAGTGATGCTTTGTGAAGTGCACTTGAATGTCACGGTCACAACCCTTTTCCTGCGGCTTCTTTGAGCAAGCCTCCCACAGCGGGGAGAGTTGATGCAACCAACCTTCAGTAACGAATATTGGCTACAGTGATAAACAAAGTACAGCGCACAGTGGAACTGGCCACGAGAGATTTCAAGGCTCAATAATCTTCAAAAGGCAATAATGAATTTCAAGATAAAGCCCAAACGATGTGTTAATATGCTCCTTGGTTTATATGGGAATAATATTGTGCTTGAGAACAGATTTTACACTTGCTACAGATTTATAAGCAATTCCCAGTGAATTACTTCATTAGACACCACAATGATATAATAGTCCCTTCCCTGACTCAATCGCAGAGTAAAGGGCCTGTCCCACGAGCATGCGACTGCATGCGGCAAGCGCGACCAAACCGGAAGCGGGGGCCGCGCGGAGGTCGAGTGATCCCCGTATAGGGCCGGTCCCACGAGCATACAACTGCATGCGGCAAGCTCGACCTAACGTGGTCGCTTGAGCCGTACGGCCTCGCGGGGCCGGTCCCACTTCGATCGCCGGAGCCGTATGGAGTTGTGCGGAGCGGGTCCCGACATCGCGTGGAGCTCCGAAAAACTGACACTGTTCAAATATTCCGCGCGGCAACGGCCTGCCGGCCCGCAGCCGCCTTGACGCCGTTAAGGTTAGGGAGGCACAGTGGTGCCACTGGCTGAGTTGCTGCCTCACGGCGCCAGAGACCTGGGTTTGATCCTGACTGCGTGCTGCTGTCTGCGTGGGGTTTACACCTTCTCCCTGTGACAGCAAGGGTTTCCTCTGGATGCTCCCACTATGTTCCTCCAGTAGTTAGCTTTTTAGCTCCAGATTCCAGCATCTGCAATTTCTTATGCCTCTTTATTTCAAAATTGTTTTGACATAAGACTATAGACATACAGCGCGGAAACAGGCTCTTGGGCCCATCCAGTCCACGCCGACCAGTGATCACCCCATACACTAGCACAATCCTACACAAAAAGGACAATTTACAATTTACAGAAGCCAATTAATCTACAAACCTGTACGTCTTTGGAGTGTGGGAGGAAACCAGAGGTCAAAAGGTCAAAAGGTCATGTGATAGCAGAGATAGGCCATTTGGCCCATTGTCTACTCATCCATTCAATCATGGCTGATCTATCTCTCCCTGCTAACCCCATTCTCCCGCTTCTTCCATAACCTCCAGAGCACCCTAAGAAAACCCACACGGTGATAGGGAGACCGTACAAACTCTGTACAGACGGCAGCCGTGGTCAGGATCGAAACCGTGTCTCTGGCGCTGTGAGGCAGCAGCTCTACCATTGCACCGCTGTGCCGCCCTGTGTAGCAATTATCTGATGTGTTCAGGAGATAAATGTACAAATTTAACTGAGGTACAAGTGAGCAGATGATTTGTACATTTGCGCATCAAGAGGTTGGGATTCAGTGAGATTCCGACATTCCAGTGTGGAAAATCCCAAACAGATTTTGTTCGGGAAGATGCAAAGGTTTGGTGAACAAATCAAGTTCTGATCAGTCTGTCTGGACTAGACTTGCCTCCAGCAGCTTCTCTGCAGCCTCCAATTACGATGTAGTCAAGACATTTTATTTTGCTTGTTCTGCTCGCGTTTGACAGGTCCCTGGTTTCTGATCAGAACTGGGTCTGTTAGTGGGGAGCCTACACATCTTCTCCAACTGAAGCCGAGTGAAATTGTCTGCGCTGGGTACTCTCGGAGTGTCGTGATCTCACAGAATTCCCAACACACTTTTACGTTTGATGTACAAATCAGAGAATTGCAGAAACAGCACAAAGTCAAGATCAGAATCACTTGTGCAAGCTGTGTGTTTGATCAAAATAACCCTATGCATGCAGAAAGATGTATAGATGAAGAGCCCCCCGGATTATTGATTTGGATACACACGTTTTTCTTCCACCAAGGAAACTGGGGAATTTAAATAAGAATTTAACTAAGAAAAGTAATAATGTGGGCGGCACGGTGGCGCAACGGTAGAATTGCTGCCTTAAGGGTCTGTCCCACTTTCACGACCTAATTCACAACCTCTGCCGAGTTTGCCCTTAACTCATACTCGCAGCATGGTCGTCACGATGTCGTAGGGGGTCGTAGGAGGTCGTAGGTAGGTCGTAGGATGTCATGATGCTAGTCGTAGGTACTCGTGGCATCAAGTAGGTCGGGGCATTTTTTCTAGCATGATGAAAAATGTCCACGAGTAAAAAAGATCGTGAATTAGGTCGTGAAAGTGGGACAGGCCCTTTACACTGCCAGAGACACGGGTTCGATTCTGACCACGGGTGCTGTCTGTACAGAACAAATTATTGCCAAAAGTCATCAGTGTTATGCATCAGTGTGTGGGCACAAACACACCTGTGAGTAGTGGCAAGCCTCTGGGTTCGGTGCTAGGTCATTGATATTTACCATCTATATCAATGATTGGGATGAGAACGTACGAGGCATGATTAGTAAGTTTGCAGATGACTCTAAAGAGGGGGGTATTGTAGATAGCGAAGACGGTTGTCAAAATTGCAGCAGGATCTTGATCAGTTGGGCAGATGGGCTGAGGAATGGTTGATGGAGTTTAATACATGCGATGGGGTTGCATTTTGGGAAGTCAAACCAGGGCAGGACTTACACAGTGAATGGCAGGGCTCTGGTATATAGTTCTTTGAAAGTGGCATCACTTGTAGATAAGGTGGTCAAGAAGGCTTTCGGAACATTGGGTGAAATTCATGGTATTGAGCATAGAAGTTGGGATGCTATGTTATAGTTGTGTAGGACGTTGGTGAGGCCGCATTTGGAATATCATGGTCAGTTTTGGTCACCATGTTACAGGAAAGACATTGTTAAGGCGGAAAGGCTGCAGAAAAGATTTATAAGGATGTTGCCCGAACTTGAGGGCCTGAGCCATAGGGAGAGATTAAGCAGGCTAGCACTTTATCCCTTGGAGTGCAGGAGGATTAAAAGGTGGTAAAATTATGAGTGGAATAGATAGGGAAATGGTCAGATGCTTTTACCCAGAGTAGGGGAAATCAAGAAGCAGAGGACAGGTTTAAGGTGAGTGGGGAAAAATTTAACAGGAACCTGAGGGACAACTTTTTTACACGAAGGGCAGTAGGTGTATGGAACAAGCTACCAGAGGAGGTGGTAGAGGCAGGTACTATCACAATGTTTAAGAAACATTTGGACAGGTGCATGCATAGGATAGATTTAGAGGGATATGGGCCAAACGCAGGCAGGTGGGACTAGTGTAGATGGAGCATATTGGTCGGCAAAAACAAGTTGGGCCGAAGTTTCCACTCTGTATGACTGCACGACCCCTTATTTTAAATTGTTTGGAATGCTGTCTGGATTGGATAGTACTAGCTACAAGGAGAGGTTGGATAGACTTGGATTGTGTTTTCATTGAACACTGGTGGTGGAAGGGAGATCTGGTAGAAGTGTGTCAAATTATGAGAGGCATGGATAGAGTAGACAATCACAACCTTTTTCCCACGGTAGAAATATCAAATACTAGAGGCCATAGGTTTAAGGTGAGTGGGGGAAAATTTAAAGGAGTTGTGTGGGGGAAGTTTTGTTTATAAAAACAGAGGGAGGTGGAAGCCGGAAACAAGCTGCTGCAGGTGGAGGTGGAGGCAGATAGTGATGTTTAAGAGTCTTTTGCATAGACATATGGATATGCGGGTAATGGAGGCATCTGAATTATGTGCAGGCAGATGAGTTGGTCTTGGTATTATGTTCGGCACAGACATTGTGGGCCGAATGGCTTGTCCTTGTGCTGTACTGCTCTCTGTTCTAGGTTCAAATTGCTCCTGAATGGTCCAGCAATCACATTAGTCCATGGGTAATTAGTGATGGGATATAAATATTGCCTTTGTTAGCCAAACCAACATCGCAAAAAACAGTAAAGTATAAAATAAATAGTATCGTATTAAGATCTGCACACCTTTAGGAGAGAAATGTTATTCTCAGAGTGAGTATAGTGCAGAGACTCCAAATACTACCTGAACTGGACAAGATGATTAATGTGGTAAAGAGAGAGATCAGGGCAAGGGGACAAAATTAGTATCTGGTAATTTATTGGTCGTGTTTCTTGGAGTCTTAGAGATTCAGCATGGATATGGACCCTTTAGTTCATCGAGTCCACACTGATCATCAACCACCCATTAATAAGCTTGTCAAAATTTGGAACTCACCCCTAAAATGCTGTGAGTTTAGTTCAGTTTTGAGATACAGAAGAAGCAGGCCCTTCGGCCCATCGAGTCTGCGCTGACCAACACTAGTTGTATCTGACACACTAGGGGCAATTTACAGAAGCCAGTCAAGCTACAAACCTGCACGTTGTTGGGGTGTGGGAGGAAACCGGAGCACCCGGAGAAAACCCACGCGATCACAGGGATAGATAGATAGATTCCTTTATTGTCATTCAGACCTTTCGGTCTGAACGAAACTTCGTTGCCTGCAGTCATACATATAATAAATAACAAAACACACAATAAACACAAATTAACATCCACCACAGTGAGTTCACCAGGCACCTCCTCACTGTGATGGAGGCAAAAGTCTTAAAGTCTCTGTCTCTTCCCTCTTTGTTCTCCCTTTGCGCTGAGGCGATCCAGGCTACTGACGCTGTGACCCCGCCGGGTGATGGTAAGTCAGTCCCGCGGGTGAATCCGTGCTCCGTCCGCGACGGGCCGGTTCAAGCTCCGCGGCCCGGGGTGGCCGAAGCTGCCGAAGCTGCCGCCCTCCAGTCCAGCGGACGCAGCTGTAGTTGCGGGAGCCCCAGAAAAACAGGTCACCCACCTGTGACCGGCGAGCTCCCGACGATGTCGTCCACCGGGCCCGCGGCCGAGCCTCCGGACTCAGGTCGCCACCAGCGTCCTCGGTCGCCACCGCCGGAACGCCACCGCAGCCCCGAAGCCGGCCAGGGAGAACGTACAAACTCCATACAGACAGCACCCGTAGTCAGGATCGAACCCGAGTCTTTGGTGCTGTGAGGCAGCAACTGTACCGCTGCGCCACTGGGCCGCCCCACTGTGAGGTTGAACGTCAGTTAAAAAAATCAAATGTAAGATAAATTAATTTTCGATAGATAAATGTGTAAAGGGATTGAAACCAGGGCATTTACGTGGAGTTACAGTAGGTTACAGCCCCGCAAGAATCTTGATGAATGGTGGAATTAACTTGAGGGACTAAATGGTTGCCTCTTGTTCCATTGCTTTGGAATAAACACTTGTTGCTTCCTTAGTTGTTGTAGCCCTTTATCAATGCAACATGTTGGGTCACTTTCACACCATTGTTTCTTTCTGTGGTCAGGAGCTAACATGCAAGGAGACCCTTGTAGGCACAAGGGGAAGGGTGCACGGTTGGGAGATGGTGACTGGAGAAATGTCAATCAAGAGCATGGACCTTTTACCAAACTTCACTCCTTTAAACTAGACTTCAGAAATACAGCGTGGTAACAGGCCTTTCGGTCCACCTAATCCACGCCGACCAGCGATCTCCCCATACACTAACACTATTCTACACACTAGGGACAATTTACAATTTATGGAGGATGCAGCTTTAGACTTTAGGGATAATTTAGAGAGACTCAACAGTTCCTTTGTCCCAACGAGTCCGCGCCGACCAGCGATCACCCCATACACTAACCTACACACACTAGGGACAATTTTACAACTTACCAAATCAACCTGCAAACTTGTACGACTTTGGAGTGTGGGAGGAAACCGGAGCACCCGGAGAAAATCCATGTGGTCACGGGGAGAATGTACAAAATCCATACAGACAGCACCCATAGTCAGGATCAAACCTGAGTCTCTGGCGCTGTAAGGCAGCAACTCCACCGCTGCGCCAGTGTGCCGCCTTACTCCTGTAGCGGTTTTGAAGTCAAAACAGCTGATGCATTTGGCAATGCACCTTGAAGCGACTGAATGCACAAAGATCAGCAAGTCTGGGGTGACACAGATTGGAAAATGCGATTCCTGGCAAGGTGAGGCAATGTCATTACAGGGAGCATCGACAACACTAGCACAAAGATTACCCTGTCCTAACACATGCTTACAGCGTCAGATGGTCATTCCTTGTGAATTCTCTTGTTAACCAATTATTTTTGTATGATAACTGTCTTGTCATCATATGCCATCAAACGTTACCTGTTGCCAATTGCTACAACATTGGATTACACAAAAACAAAAAATGTTTTACCACTCTTCGCTGGCACGCTGTTTGGAATGATTCAGAGAGATCATGAGCCAGGTTAAAGCCATTGGGGGAAGGGACGGAATAAGCCCGCCTCACCGGGTCACCATCTGCTGGCTCTGCCTGGAGGTGGGACGCCAGTGGTACACATTGATGGGATGAGGTTTACCATCTGGCAGTCCTACAGTCTAATGAATCACCAGCTCCATGTGTAATCCTGCCAGCCACCACTCAACGGGAAACACTCTCCATTTCTATGTCAGAAGGTTGGGAGTTTGAATCCCACCTGTGAGGACTAGAGCATAATTTCAGGCCAGGTTTCCATCCGTTCATAAATTTGTGTTGTAGGAGCAGAATTAGGCCATTCGGCCCATCAAGTCTACTCCGCCATTCAATCATGTCTGATCTATCTCTCCCTTTCAAATCCATTCTCCTGCCTTCTCCCCATAACCCTTGACATCCTTACTAATCAAAAATCTTTCAATCTCCATCTTAAAAATATCCATTGACTTGGCCTCCACAACCTTCTGTGGCAATGAATTCCACAGATTCACCAGCCTCTGACTCACGAAATTCCTCCTCGTCTTTCTAAATGTGCGTCCTTTTATTAAGGTTAGGGCCTCTGGTCCTAGACTCTTCCACTAGTGGTAACATCCTCTCCACATCCACTCTATCCAGGCCTTTCACTATTCGGCAAGTTTCAATGAGGTGACCCCTCATCCATCTAAACGGCAGCTATGTACAGATCCTCATAAGCTCATCATATATTAAGCAAATCATTCCTGAGATCATTCTTTTAAATCTCCTTTGGGCTCACTCCAACGCCAGCACATCCTTTTCAGTGTGGCGTTATTTTAGTTTAGTTTATTACCGTGTGTACAGAGGTGCAGGTCTATTTGTGTCACTCATTATCACCTTCCCCACAGCTAACAATGGACCATTGTGGGCTCCACCTTTCCTTCATCATTGTTGCTGGCTTTGATTTGTCCTTTTGCATACCTTTCAGTCACGGTGGCACAGCGGTAGAGTTGCTGCCTGACAGCAAAATGCAGCGCCAGAGACCCGGGTTCGATCCCAACTACTGGTGCTGTCTGTATGGAGTTTGTACGTTCTCCCCGTGATCTGCGTGGGTTTTCTCCGAGATCTTCGGTTTCCTCCCACACTCTAAAGACATACAGGTTTGTAGGTTAATTGGCGTGTTTAATTGGCTTGATAAAAAAAATGTTAATTTGTTCAAGTTGGCGATATGCAGAGTACTGCCCTGCCGACTCCAAAATTCAGAAGGTTCAGAAGGTTTCATTTATTTGTTCTTTGTACCTTTTCATATCTCTCGTTTCCCTCTCCCCTGACTCCCAGTCTGAAGGAGGGTCTGGACCCTAAATGTCACCTGTTCCTTTTTCCAGAGCTGCAGCCTGACCCACTGAGTTACTCCAGCATATTGTGTCTATCTAAGGTGAATCTCAAACAGTCAGCATGACGTCTTGTAATTTAATGTTCCTGTAAGTGAGAAAGTGGTTGAGACAGCAATTTTTTTTTTTTGCGAGCTCAAAAGGCTTGTGATGCCTGACATCCACGCATCTCTTGCGCAGTTTCGCAGCGGATGCTACACTAGGCTGCAGGCTGTCTAGTTTTCTGAAGAGAGAGCACCAATTATCGTTCCTTCCACAGTGGCATTCCCAGAATGATCCAAGGCTCCACTCCTGCTTGTTAAATTATTTAGCAGAAGGGAAATCTTCCTCTGTGTTTTTTGTCTTCTTCTTTCTCCGAGCCTGAACTATAAAAAGGGTTTCATGACTGCAGAGTGGTTGCAAAGCCCTTGACAACCAAAGCAATTGCTTGCGATTGCTTCGCCGAACACCTCCGCTCGGTTCGCAATAACCAACCTGATCTCCCGGTGGCTCAGCACTTCAACTCCCCCTCCCATTCCGAATCGAACCTTTCTGTCCTCGGCCTCCACCATGGCCAGAGTGAGGACCACTGTAAATTGGAGGAGCAGCACCTCAAACGTTGCCTATTTCCTTCGCTCCATGGATGCTGCCTCACCCGCTGAGTTTCTCCAGCATTTTTGTCTACCTTCGATTTTCCAGCATCTGCAGTTCCTTCTCAAACAATTCTTTGGAAGAGCAGTTGTTATTTTAATATAAATAGTGGAGCAGTCCCTCTGCGTGGAACAGGGTCCCAAAAATCAATGAGAATATTTATTAAGTTGCTTGATTTAATTTCTGGATGTTGATTGAGGAATACCTATTCGCAGGGCGAGGTCATTTATTGCCCATTTCATATTTTAGGTTTAGGCTATATTTTAAACTTTAGACTTAGAGATGCAGTGCTGAAACAAGGCCTCCGGCCCACTCTGAGTCCACGTCGAACAGCGATCACCTCGTACGCTAGTACTGTCCTACACACACGAGAACATTTACAACAAGCTGGAGTGATGATAAACACAAAAAGCTGGACTAAAAGCTGGAGATATAGATATTAATACATATATACATATATATATATATATATATATATATAGATACATAGAGACCCTGCTTCCTGTAAACACAATCCCCTACTCCCAATTCCTACTCCCTACTCCCAATCCCAATAAAAGCTGGAGATATAGATATTAATACATATATTAATACATAGATATTAATACATATATACATATATATATATATATATATATATATATATATATATATATATTTACATAGAGACCCTGCTTCCTGTAAACACAATCCCCTACTCCCAATTCCTCTGTCTCCACCGCATCTGCGCCCAGGATGAGGTTTTCCATACCAGGGCATCGGAGCTATCCTCATTCTTTAGGAAACGGGGATTCCCCTCTTCCATTATAGATGAGGCTCTCACTAGAGTTTTCTCGATATCCCCGCAGCTCTGCTCTTGCTCTCCCTCCCCCCATTCGTAACAAGGACAGAGTCCCCCCTTGTCCTCACCTTCCACCCCATCAGCCGTCGCATACAGCATATAATTCTCCAACATTTTCGCCACCTCCAACTGGATCCCACTACTGGCCACATCTTCCCATCTCCACCCCTTTCTGCTTTCCGCAGAGACCGTTCCCACAGCAACTCCCTGGTCAACTCTTCCCTTC